>JAJPUD010005340.1:0-79612 GCA_023553655.1 Myrmecobius fasciatus
CTTTGAGTTGAGTACTGTTTAGGTGCCAGAAAGAAGTCTGACCTCTCTGGAACCACATTGCCGCAGGGCCTTAATTAGTACTGACTCCAGCCATTACTGCAAAGAGGACAAAGGCAACCACATCATTTTTCTACTTAGGAAGTTAGCGTCTGACCTAATAACTTGTCCAGACTAGCAGGACACTGTAACGGCCACACAATAACAATGGGGGTTATTTGTCAGATTCTTCTTCATAACTAAGCACAGAAAAATCATAAGAAGGAAGTATTGTTACCTTACAAGAGCAGATTTAAAGCCCTAGTTCAGTTCATCTTGTGATGAATAAGTGAATGTATTTTTTTTTTTAAGAGGAAACTTTGGGATATCACTTCTCCATGTTAAATATACATACATATATTTTCTTTTGTGTGTATGAATATCAGTAGGGAGAGGGTCCTTTTTTCCAGCTAATTAGTATATTTAAACATAGACATTAATATGTATAAGGGCAGCTAAGTGGTACAGTGGATAGAATGGCACATTTGGAGTCAGGAAGATTCCTCTTCCCAAGTTCAAATCTGGCCTCAGACACTTAATAGTTGTGTAAACACCAGGCAAGTCGCTTTACCCTGTTTGTCTCAGTTTCCTCATCTGTAACAAGAACTGGAGAAGGAAATGGCAAACTGCTCTAATATCTTTGCCAAGGAGACCCCAAATTAGGTTATAAAGAGTCAGATATTACTGGCAATGACAATACAACAATGATGTATATATACAAATATATGCATATATGTGTATACATGCATAATTTTATGAGGGAATTTCCCATTATGATGTTGGTGTTAGGGGATAAGGATAATATCTATATGATAGTCTTTGTGTCAAATATACTGAGCCTGATATATGAGGCATAAATTGATCTGTAGCCTAATAGATTAGTGATTGTCATTGGAATGAATTGCTTTCTAATGAATGATTGCATTCAAGGTCTGTTTTTATGATATGTGTGTGTCTATGGCATAAATACTGTAGGTACATTTTCAAAACTAAGTAACAGTAAAAGTCCCTCCATTTTTAAGGTATTTGCAAGCAAAGTCATGTTTTTTTCTTTTACTCAAAGCAGAATTTCACCATCATGAATGGGATAGTTCCTACATAATAGACAAGCTATTAAGAGTGGATTGGCCACTGGAAATATATTTTTACTATAATGAAATGCACTAGGGTGAGGTATCTGATAGTTATGCACTAGTATAGGGTATTTTTTCTTCTGTTTCATGGCTAGACAAAAGCAATGTTTCATAAATCAATTACCATTTTCCTAATAGAAGATAGGCCTGTGTAAATTGAGAATGTTTAAGAGTTAAAAGGCTCATTTTAATTGTTACTCTGTTTTTATTTTGATGTAACAAAAAGTGATAAGAGTTTTGAGGGGAAAAGGTAGAGTGGGAGCAGGTATGAGAAAATACAATTAGAATATCTCTTTAGAGAACAGTTTAGAATAATCTTTCTCTATTTTTAAATAACAATAAAAATGTTAGCCTCTCAAAAGAGTTGGCCTTCAGTCACAAAAAAAAAAGAAAATTGATCTTCATTGACGTTGGACCTTTAGTAATCTCTAATAAATACCAACTTGTCAAGTATTTTATTTTATTTTTTTCATTTTAACAGTCTTCTTCTTACTGTCTTAATAAAGTCTGTGTCTGTTATTTTCATTATAACCTCAATTTTTCAAAGGTTTGGAACTCAGCTATAAACATTTTCACTGAGCTGAAGTGACCTATAAGGATTCCAGCCTAGGATCACCTTTCTTTTAAATGTTTTATTATTTCTTTCTAATTCTAAAAGTATAAAAAACAATTTCCCCATATGTTAATGATCCTCTCTTCACATTTATAACTGAAAGGTTAAAAGTTCCTGGACTTTACATGCAGATAATAATTTTATTTTTCATTGGCAAACATAAAAAAAAAATATTTTTCTCCCTCCACCCAGGGAGCTTTTTGTGTTGGATTCAGTTCTCAGAAGTATTGCACATAGATCTCCTTGTCCAGTATCCAAGAAAATGTGCTTTGGAGAGTTCTTCTGTATGTGCAGTCCCAGATTTTTCCTGCCCAGTAGTGATGTATGCCACAGTTGTTAGATTACAGTTTTTTGGCCCTTGGAGCACATGAGCAGTACTGAGATCAATACAATAAACGGCAAAGCTCCATACTATCTAGGCGATAAAACCAACCTAGAAAAGTGTTTTACACAAGAGACCATAATCACTCCCTCTGTTTAGTTTAAAAATGACTTTTTTAAGGCCAAATTTCCACCACTATTTTAGATAATAACATGTTTTATAAAATTTCGATTCATTTATAACACTAGAAAACCCTTATGGATCTTTAGATTTAAGTTTAAATGGAAGGGATATAAGAGCAGGCTGACCTGTGAGCCTACTGGCCTGTAGCTCTTACATATCATCTGGGGAACTAACCTCCTCAAGAAGTTGTAAACTAGCCTATTAGCCATTCTGATGATGTCTTAGTGCCTCCACCATCAGTTAACAAGGAAGAGGATTTTAAAGAATTCAAAGTAGAACCTTGAATCCTTAAAAAAATCATACAATTACTCTTCCCTTGGGGATAAAAATAGGAAAAACATGAAAACAACAATGTATCCAAAATCCTGTCTATTCTTTATCCAATAAACCAGAATTTGAGATTGAGGGAATTGATCTCTGGGAGCTTTCCATCAAACCTATTGGAAATCTGAGCTTGGAAAGCTTACTTCATCCTTAAATTAACTGTATGGGTAGAGATAAATTGGTTACCATTGTCTCCCAGGCACATTACTCTGTTAAAAAAAATAAATCAACTACATTAATCCTAAGCTATTTGTGAGCTACATCAATCCTATAGAAATAATCCAAATATTTGACTGAATTATTTAATCATGGCCCTCCAATTTTCTCCCATGTTGTTTAAAGTCTGCATATTTTTTATAAATTAAGCACACACTTATTGTGTTAATTGTAAGACTTTGTAGTAAGTTTTGTCCATCAGTTTACTTCCACACACTGGTGCAGATACAAATGAAATCAAAGATTGAACATCTATGTTGTATATAAGCGTAGAGTAAAGGAATGATTGAACTAGGATAGATTTTGTCAGTGTTGGCCTCCTGGAGGAGATGTACAGAGTCAGAACTTGAAGGAAATGATGGGAGTAGGGGAAATAAGGGGAGTGGGAGAATAGAAAAAAGTGTAAAAACTATGTTATAGGCATCCTGACTCTGTTTCTTACAATGGGTATAATTTTAGGAGAATCATTTAAACTTGTGGAACTTGTTTCAAAATAAATAAAACAAGAAGGTTGAACTTGATTAAGGAACTTTTTAGCCCTACAAATCCTGTATTCCTATAAGTGATAGTCACTTATGAAGTCAACAAATGGAAAAGATTACCTAGACAAGCCAAATTAAGAATAGAAATTAACTTGAAGAAATTTAGAAAATGTTATCCTTGATTCTATGGAATTTGCATAGTTCTTGAACATGATGTAATATGTACCGTAAGCTTATCTATATATATCTTAAAGTGATTCTTTTGAAAGAAGGGGTCTAGGTCAATAATCTAATGTGGATGGGGAACCCTTGATAAGACAGTTCTACCAATGAAAATCAGCAATAGACAGCAATTCCTCTTTATAAACTGCCAGAGCAGTTTGCAATCTTACAAAGTTATCTAGGGGTACTGAAGGTTAAGTAACTTGGCTAATGTGTGTCAGGACTTGAATCAGGTCTTGAGTCTGCCTTACAATGCCTATCAAAATGATTTAGGATACTAAATATGATTTTAATATTTTTTTTCTTTGGGGCTTGGGGGAAAGACTGGTTCTTCTTACCTCACTCAGGTCAGCCTGTCACTGATCCATTGCCACTGATAGGCATAAGAGCTTTAATCTGTTCTTAGCTATCCCCCACCTCATCCCTACCAAGTATCAGGGTTTCAGACTTAGTAACTTGGTATGACTAGCTTAGTCTACAGCAGCTCAAACCTCCCTGAATCAAGTGATCCACTAGCCTCAGGCCTTCCCAATAATTGGAATCATGGATATGCACCATCATAATGGGTTGGTTATTTTTATTTAAAGTTAGATTTTAAAAGATCTGGATGTATTAAGGTGTTTTCTAAGTATTAGTAGCCTAAAATGTGTATTCCAAATTCCTTACCGTAGACCTAGGTTGATTTTAGGAATGGGAACTTCGTAATTTTTTAAATTACATACATGTATGTATATATGCATATATACACATAAATATGTACACATATATACTCACATTTCTGTAACTTAGAAATTATATATGTATATATTATATGTGCATTATATATATTTGTTAAAATTTATATCAAGTCCATAATCCTTTCAATTACAATCCTGGCCTTTTTCTTAGCATTGATGGGTGAAACCATTTACAAATAAATGTAGTCCTCAATTTCAATGGAAAATCTAGAAATCATTGTATTTTGCCTAACCACTATTCAATGTCCCCAATAGTTACTGAAATAGCTAGATAGAGCAATGAAAATAAAGCACTTATTTTTGTGGTTTCCCACCTCAGTGTTTTCACCTCATCCTCCTGTTCTTGTATTTGCCATAGTTTCATTGTATCAATTTCTTAAAAAAGCTAATTTTTCCATGGGAGATAAGGAATAACCTATGTTTATGTTATCTTGGTAAAATTGGGTAAAGAAAAGGACCCAGATCTATTCTAATTCAAAGTGACTCTCCCTTTGTGTTCCAAATGGAGGTAGCAAAAAGGTACCATAAAATTGTAAAATTTCATAACTAGGTGAAGTTTTGCAGTCTTCTTCTTATCCCCAGTCCCTATTTTAAAAGTGAGGAAACCAAGGTACCCAAAAAATACATGACTTGCTAAAAGTCACATTGTGAGTTAGTGGCAGGCTCAGCAATAGAATATGTCACCTGTTCCATAGTTCACTGTTCTTTCCTCAACTTTTCAGCAAGAATTTATCAAGATGGCCTCTAAGAAATCAGATCAACTCAACATGTTTTTTATTGTATCCAATTGTTCTGTGTTCTCTAGACCAGATCTGTGCTAGAAACATTATCAGTAACTTTGCAGAATCTATAATCCTAAAATAAATGCCTCTTATTGCCTTTATGCCGAAAAAAATGATTTTTTTTGGAATGTTACCTTTGCATCATGTAAACACACATTTTAAGGGATATTGTTAAAAATGCATAGAAATTGACCTTATAAAAGGCTATATTACAGATCATTAAGATTATGACATCCAAAATCTTCAAACCAAAAGTCAAAATTGAAACTTCATTGTATACTTGAATCTCAGGTCTAGTCTTCAATACCATGAGAAGAACAGAGCATTAGCTATGTGGCAGATTTTTCTAGTTTATTTGGGTAAGTCATAATCTTAATGTTGTTCTAAAAAAAATTGGCCAATGAATATTTTTCCTTCTGACTCCAAATTAGTTTCAAGAAATAGCTAGATTTAAATCATATTCAACTATCCTTTTTACTTACTTTAATCAACTTGTTCCTCTGAACAAGGTATGGAATTGATAGCTGCTATTGATTGGCTGTAGCATTACCTAATCTCCACTAAATGTAGGAAGCTTTTCAGATTTAGAAAGGTGGCAGAAAATGTCTAGTAATGATGCTGCTGGGAATTCAAGCTCAATACTGTGGTCAGTATAAAAGTGATGTAGCTATAAGAGGTATTTTATTAGAAGCCTGTTGGTTTTACTAAATGTTCAACCTGGTATAATTTGCTGAGATTTTTATGTTAGTATATTTACCAGATGCTTCCATATTTTAGTCATTTGAAATAGTATCAACAATAACTTCTATTAATGGCAATGTGCTGCTGCTTTTGCATAATAAGAAGCTAGCATTGAAACTTTAGAAAATTACAGAATAAAATAGAATATAGTACTATAGAATAGAAAGAAGATTGCATTAGGAATTCAATATAGAGGAAGGATACAAGAAATCATTACTAAAACAGATATAAACGTGACCTTCACTGTGGTTCAGTAATTATCTGCGTCCACACTATGGTATGTGTATCATGATTTTCCTTTTTTCCCTTTGTTTTCATTTTTATCTGGGTACTTCACTGGTGAGTAATTGCTAAAGGGAACCCATTATGCAAGGCGAGCATTCAGTTTGCAAGTGAATTTGCTTGTAGCTATTGCCACATTTGAACCTCACTAATGTATGTAAATTAAAAACTCTGGTATTCGGAATCACTCCTGTTTGAAATAAAAACAGAATCTGATCATTACAATCTGCAAGCCAGGTATTATCACTGGACTAGTGAGCCGCTGATGATAAATTGTACTGAATAGCTTGTGGATAGAATATTTTATCTCAGTTCTCTATCACACAGCACTGCATAAAACCAGAATGATTCATCAAGCATGAGAGCTGCTGGTTTATGAAATTCATTGCTCACGGCAAGTGTATTTTTTAAAATTCAAAAGACAAAGCAACTCACAAGGGTTATTTAGTAATCAGTGTGAATTACTTCTAGGTATGAACCTTAGTGGAAAAAATTAAAAGTGCATTTGCTACACAGGAAGCATCACTATGATAGGCGATATGATTTTAACCACCTTCCATCTAAAAGCCTCATTTTGGCCACTTTTGATTTGTATGTAACCTTTTCTTCAAGTAAAACTGTGTAATCAATTGTAATTGGACCATATGTTGACGAAGGCTCCGCCATACTTTTAGCAGATGTGTTTTCATTGTTCACTATGTTCTATACCTCAGCTTGTAGGGGATATGTTTTGTTTATTCAAGAGGAATGTAAAAAGACAAAGTACAATATAAAGTCGCCTTTCTTTCATATTTACAATAAGAATGTTTCATTTCTTCTTGTGTATTGATGTCCCAAGGCAATGTTTCAAATGAAAAGATAATAACTTATGAAGAAGTGTCAAAAACTAATTAAGTTTTGTAACTTGTTTTTCCCTCACAGAGGGTATATTTTTCATCACACTGTCCAGTCACATGCTGGGATTCTTGCTAACATTATCACATGCCAGTCACACCAAGTCTCAGTGGTGCCTCTCCTTCTGTCATTATTTTCAGCATCAATTAATTTTCTTCTGACCTCGCCTTTAGAGAATGTAGCAGAGAATTATCAGCGCATGCTTTGCAGTCTATTTTGAAGGCATTAGGCCACTGTGTGCATTCAAAAATGGAGTAGGCCAAACATTATATTTTCTCACCTGCAGGGTTGCCTAGTAACCCGAATTAAGGATTTTCACCAAGCCTTCAAGACAAATAAAATAGACTGGAAGGCAAGTTGACCCAGGTGGGAGAGTCAGACCTATTGATGTAGATCAGAATTTTGAATGAGCCAATATAAAACAAAAATTCTCATTAACATTCATTGTGGAAACAGTTCTCACAACTAACCAAGTCTGTTATAAGATGCTAAGAGAACACTCTGTAACTGGACAGCCTTTCGCAAAATCTCAGATGTTTATTATACAGTATTTTTTTTTTTTGCCTCTTCCCTTCATCTCACTGCCTCTTTAGGGGTATGCACTGTACCATTTCTAGCCATTTAATGAAGGCACACTGAATATTTATTGAAGGCATTAAAATAAACACCTTAAAACTCTTTCCCAACATGGGACAAATATACTTTCAGGGGAATTCTTCATAGGCCTCCTTGATATGTTTGCTGCTCTAAGCTGGGTAGGGCTTCACATGTATGTGCAGCTTTCATTTAATCAGTCCAAGGAAATAAATTCCTTGTTTAGTGTACTGCCATTGAAAAGAAAGATTAGTGTACTTTAGAAGTCGGGGTTATTCTTTGTAACACTATTACAGCTTTGTCCTTGACATGCAAGATTCCTTCAGAAAAGGGGGGGACAGAGCTGGAGGGAGGGTTGAGGGGGGCAGAATTTCTCTTGAAAGGTACAAAGTGAAGGAGTAGCACGATTAGGATGTTGGCACATAGTGACAGTCTTCTGCAAATGATGGTGTCAGGCCACAGAGGGGCCGAGGGTGGCAAGAGTGACATTCACCCTAGCAAGATGGAAATAAATGCCCTGTTTGATAAAAGAAAACAGACAATTTATGTATACCCTGAAGAGTTAACAGCTAGTGAGCCATTCCTATGGGTCAAGTGCTGCATTTGCATTTTGATGGGATGTTATCAAGTAATTAATGCACCAGTCAGGATTTATTACCTCAGGAGTGAACTGAAAGGTTCATTACAAAATCGGTTTCACTTGAAGATAGGCATTTCCTCAGAGTTAGCTTTTGACATGTTGTTCCTAGCTCTCTCTGCCTGTGGCAGCAATGGTAGAAGGCCAGTGAGGTGAAATTCATTGCTTAATAAGGGCATTCACTTTGGGTATTCTTGTGATAATAAATGTATACATCAAGGCCGCACTGCCTTGTCAGTTTAATTGCTTCTTGTGCTCCTTAACAAGCCAATCTTAATCAGTCTGGACCATGTTATGAATAATTTAGGGATCAGCAGACTTCACGCTTAATAAGATGTACTAGATTATAAAACTTAAGTGCACTGTTTATAGAAAGCATGCAAAACACTTTAAGTTTTTATTAGAAGCAAGAAAAAAAAAAACAAGCAGTGAGTTATTCTAACATTTGCAGTTTGGGAGCAACAGCTGTGTTTCTTAATGCTGTAACCCCCCCCTCCACTTTTGTTGAAGGCCACAGTTCGGCCTTTCTATCCCTCTAAGCCTCAGTGAGACATAATGGGAAATTTGAGTAGGCTATGAGATTAAAGCTCTGAATCGATGGCCATCCAACAATTGTCATTTTAGAAAACATTCTTTTATCTTTTAAAATGCAAAACAGACTTTATTTTAAAATAGCCTTGGATGGACAAAATTATCTTTTAAAAAAATTTTTTTTTCCTTAGGACTCATTCCATTTTTAGTTTAATTGATTAGAAAGTATGGGCATCGACCCTTCAAACTTTTCTCAAACAAAAATAAGAAAATGGTTTCCCTCTTTCCTTTTCTCTACTTATAATTAGCATTTAGGATTGGCCATATTTAATTACTTTGATAAGTTTTATCATTAACCTAAGAAGTAGTTTATTCTTTTTACAAAAATAAAAGTTTCTGGAGATCTTTTTTTTTTTTTTCATATTGCTGTCATTTTACTGATAACACTTTTCATTCCTATCTCCATGGAATTTATCTTTTAATAAAGATAGTTAAGTAAAACAACCAATATCTGGTAATGCCAGGAATTGTATATGTCATTTTCACCTATTGTCTACCATTTCTCTGTCAGGAGGCAGAAGAATGCATTGCCATTATCCTTTTGAAGTCAAGTTTATTGAATGCACTCATCTAAGTTGTTCATTCCTTCTGAGTTGTTTCCTTTCATATCATTGTGTTCATTGTGTAAATGGTTCTCTAAGTTCCGCTCACCTGTTTCTGCATCAGTTCAATCTTACTTCCCAAGTTTCTCTGTATTCTTCACATTTAGAGAAAGGACTTAACTCTTAAAAGAGCTGAAATACATATAATTAGGTATATGCACACAATTCAGTAAAGTGATTAAGATTTCTACATCTAATAAATATTTCATTTTAAAGGAACATTTTTAACTTATTGTTTAAAAATTTAAAAGAAAAAACTGTTCTCCATTTTACCTCAACATTTGCAGGCTGTAAGTTGTCCACAGAGTAATGCATCATTCAGTTTATGACATCTAATAAAGGCCTCCTGCAAACCATTAGAACCAGGTGTATCCACAATTTGCTTTTCAGCTCATAGCTCATTGTTCTCCTCTAACCTAAAGAAAATGAATTCCACTTGGGCCAGTTTCACTTTTATCACTTTTATTTAAATCATGATACATTCTAAAAGCCACATGGTATCATTTGGTATTGATGTAAATAATAAATGCGTGTGTGTATGTGTGTGTGTGTATGCGTGTATGTACAGGCTCCTACAGATGCATGAAGACAAATGCATTTACATATGGGGGGTGTGTTTTCAGTAATTTGCTTAGGTATGAAAAGAAGGATATTGTTGGAGATGCATTGATGAATCAAAAAGATGGGAACCAGTAAATGAAAAACAACTTCAAACCTATTTCCCAGCCTATAGCTGGACCATCATACTCCTTTGTTCTTGTGCAGGTTAATAGAGATTGAGGAGATGGGCAGAGGAAAAAGCATTGCAATTTTCTGCTATTTAAGCTTGGCGAAATGGCACTCTTCAGGAAGCAGGAGAAAGTATGAAAGCGTAATAGGCATTTTAAAAGTAGAAGTCCATATAGCTGCTTGAGGGATTCTCAGATTTAGGCATGCATGGAATCGCGAATGAGATAATCAGCATTGTGAAATTGAAACCTGTCTGCTGCCTGCTGCTGTTCTTCCCTCTTTCAGTGAAGTGATTTGTAACACTCATCTTCTTCAGGCAAGGCAGCCTTCAAGATTATCCAGAACTGTCAATAGTAATTGCCAAAGTATTTTATTACCTACAGAAAATCAAAGGAATTTTATAACCAACAGTTATCAAGTTTCAATACACGGTATAAAGAGAGCCATTTTAGTTGGAATACAATCGTGTTTGCCTTGCTGTAATGTTCTTCAGACAATTCCTGTGCAACCAACTACAACCCTCACTGTATTTAAGCTAGAGGCGATGGATATGCATATATACTTGTAGCATATATTTTAAAAATTACATAATACAAGCTTCTGCAAGCAAGTACTTTTTTTTAATTGCTAAACAAACATGGCCTTCACTAATTGCTTCTAAAAAGAAATGAAAACGATTTTGAGAAACTTGAGATCGAGTTTGAAGTTCTGCCATCAGAAATGCCCATTTACCTGAGGTATTTCCCATGTTTTATGGGAAAGAAAATGTTTGATCAGTAAAGGGAAAAACAAAACAACAACAACAACAACAACAACAACAACAAAAACCCCAACAGAATGATATAACAAACTTTGTAGTGACCAGATAAGTGTAAGATGTAGGATTCTTTCCATTGCTCTGAAAATAAGCTCATTCCCATATTCAAATTGAAATTTGAATGTTCTTATTAGTTAATGATGAAATAATAAGAAAAATTCCTCAGAGCTACTGATATGTTTATCTACCTTTGAGCTCACATATTATAGAATGAGGTCAGAGAAGGTCTTTGTGACCAGGAATGAAGAGGCTAATGAAAGGCATCATCTTTTCATGAAAGTCATATTTTTCACTAATTTTAAGGCCATTTCAATACATCTGAGACATCAGCTATCAGTATGCAACAATCTTTTAACTGGCAAGGTACAAATTTACCTGTGAAATATTTATGAGCACAAAGACATACCTCTGCAAAGTCCTGAAACATAAAGCTGATTTGTATATAGATGGAGGTATGTTTTTCAGTTTTCTTTGTATCCAGTCTTTCATTTTCTTCCTGAAAAATGTTAAAAATGCAAACAGAATGGAAAGGATCAGAATTCTCTGCTTTGAAGAATACAGTTGGAACATTTTGATAGTAACAGGATTTATAATGTAATTGCATTTAAAAAAAATATGGACTTGCTTTCTAATAACTATTCTTAATTTTAACTAGAAATAAAACTCCTTCAGCCTGATATTAAAAATAGTAAAAATTTTTTAATCATAGTGGGTAATTACAGAGTTTGATGATGATATATTGGATTTGTAGTGCATATTTAATATAGAAAAGAAGATTCCTAAAAATTCCAAAGAAAATACCTATGTGGAACATTTTTCAACTTATTACTGCTCTCTCTGCCTATTAATTTCTCCTTTAGAATAGGAAGAATGATGTTGTGGAAAGGACATTGATATAGAAAGAACACTGACTATGCATCAGGCTTGTAGGTTTATATGCTTGTTCTGTTACTTTTTATCAATATGATGATCTGAACAAAACATTTAACTTTTCTTCCCTTCAGACTAACTTGTCTATAAAATTATGGAGTTGGACTAAGTGATCTCTAAGATTCCATCCAACTGTAAATATATGACCCTTTGAGAATTCTGCTGCTTTCCATAAGGAGCATTTTGTTTTATCATGTCATATTATTTTTCTGGGATTTCTTATCAACATAATTTAGGAAAAAATAAGTTATCCTGTTTTAAGTACTCATATCCTAAATCTTCACTGTTGTTATGCTCCTTTTAAAGTAGGACTTATATAATGATAGTGTGTCATTATATCATTTCACTATCTTACAGGAAAGTAGATACATTGTTTTTTAGGTGTTAAATGATAATCTGATAATCATATGAGTCTGAAAATATTTTTCAAATGTGCATTTAAAGCAATTGTTTTAATGAACAAAATATACATTGTAGAATAGGCCTATTAATTATGTTTCTCTATCTCCCCCACAAAAGAGGCAAGAAATTATTTACCCTCAAGATAAACTATTTCAATGTTTCCCCAAAATTAGAAATACTGCTCGCTTTTCTCACTGTTTCCAACAGATATAATTTTTCCACCTATAGTAGGATTCTTTGTGTGTCATGACTAAGTACATGGCTCAGATGTTCTATGGACCTAATAAAAGTCATCTGAATATATTAGTAAATGCTTTTTCACTTTAAGGTTTAGTGCATGTCACTACTCCAGAGTCAGTTTTTGATTGAGATTTCTTTTAACTTTTTAGTTCATGGAGGACTGATATAAGCATGTGCATTTAGCCTCTTAATAAAAGGGTCATCTGAATAAATAAATACTTGCTGAGTTTTGAGATTTAACATTAAACAACCTCCCACCCCCTATTTAAGATAAAGCACCCTAAATATTCCAGGAATCAAGACCTTTAATTGGTAGTGTAAATATCAACAGTGATAGTGTCCCTTTAACCAAAACCAACATTTGTTGATTCAATAGACAAATCCATGTCCTGGATTACTTCAAAATTAAAGGCACTGTCATTTTCAATGGACTTTTTGGCCATGTGATAGTAAGGGCACTGTCATTTTCAATGGACTTTTTGGCCATGTGATAGTAAGTTATGTCTGTTTCTGAAGCCTTTCCAGACTCTATTTCCAGCCCTAGCAAACCCAAGAATGGCATTGGAAGAGCTTCCCTTAAGTGTACTTGATTAGTGTGGTCAAAAGAAATTGAATAATTATGTTCATTAAATCTGAAGAATCTTTAAATATTTATTTATTTAAACAGTCAACTGACTGTCAGGTTTAGTGTTGGATTAAGTGAGGTCAAAGGTTACAGAAAAGGGGCACAGCTGTATTTGTGCAGGGCTGTACCTGATCCCAACCTCCTGTAGTGTGAGCAGTGGTAAGTGAACTGTTTCTGTGTTGTTCACTCACTCTGTCAGATCGAAACCTAGTTCAATAGCATTCAACTAGCTCCCATTTGAAAGATTTGTCTTACAAAACCCTGAAAATGGCTCTGAACATGCATACATTGATTTTGTTGCTGGAATCTCCTGAGCTTTGATGAAAAAGCAGGCTCCACGTGCAGGTGAAGAGGGTTTACCTCTTCTATATTAAAAAGAGAAGATTAAGGATTTCTGTTCTGCTAAGGCTGAACTAATCAGTGGCATGCAAGGGTAAGAAAGTTGGCCTTATGCCTATAGTACTGCATTATTTTCTATGGTTGAATAAGTTAAAATTTCTCCCATTGCCTTTATATGTGTTTCTATAGCCCATGATTATTCCATTTTGCATGGTTAATCAAATAACTGAAGGTATAAGAACAAAGTTGTTTTCCATATTTTACAGAAAATATTTATTGGCTTTATTGCGGGGTATTCATTTTAGTTGTAGCCAAGCAAATGAAAATTTTGTAGGAATAAAAAAGAAAAAAAGCACCCACACGAAATAATATTTGAAAGCCAAACATCTGAGCATTCATGATAGATCTATAGTAATGCCTCCTTATTTGAGATTTGAAGTTTAATTTCATTCCATTTTTTTCTATCAAAAAAGGGGGGAAGGGAGTGTGAAATTATTTCATTTTCACAAACTTTCAAAGTTTTTCTCTAAAGAATGAGAGTTATTATTTAAGCTTGTCAGTTCAAGAACACTTAACATTTGTCCTTGGTATAAGGAATCCTTGTGATTCATTTTTCTGTGTCCAAAGGATACATGTAACTCTACTAGAATCTTTTTCTTTTTTCACATTGGCGGATTACACAGTGTTCTCAGACAGTTTCCACACATCATTTCTCAGCAGGGAATAGCAGAATGAAGTGAATGCATCTCCTCTAAGAGAAGGACAATTTTACACCCTGTAGCACTAACTCCTGTAATTATTTGTGTCCATCTTAGTCATGATTTGGGTAAAGTGGTTTGAAACCTTCTTGAAATTATGGTGTCAGTAAGCCTTTGGGTAAAAAAATAAAAATAAAAAAAATGTTTAAGTAAACTAGCCATGCTGTGAGATATCAGACATTATAAGGTATCAGAAAATGTTAGATATATCTGGAATCAAATCTTATCAAGCATGTCTGATCCATTGTAACAAATACAATAACAATGCTGAAACAAACTCTATAGAGACAGATAAGGCTGGATAAGAGAATTTCAGAAATTAAATAACATTTATTTTCCATCATTTATAGGAATCACTCAGTTTGCCTTTTAGGCATATGTTCTGCACTTTCGTGGCTCCTCCAGGATAGCACATCAAACAGATTCCATTTTCAATTACTGTAAAATTCCAACTTCTCACTCCTCAAAACATATGAAATGAAAAACCCAAAGAATAGAGCACCAGATCCAAGGCGTGCAATGCCTTCCAAACCTATGAGTTTGAGAGAATGGTTGATCCAGAGATTTTTCCACTTGAAAGTTCCACATATCAATCACAAACCCATTCTCTAGCAGTTAGGGAGTATAATGATGGAGTGCTGCGTCTGGAGTCAGGCTGATATGAGTTCAAACCCAGCCTCAGGCACTTACTATCTGACCAGGGCAAATCATTTAACTTTTGTCTACCTCAATTTCAACAACTCTAAAATGGTAATAATAATAGAATTAATTGAGAGAATCAAAAAGCATTTAATACTATACCTGACACATTGTAAGCACTATATAAATGCGAGCTATATTATAAAGTACTTAGTATATTGTCTGGCTCATCTAGCTATCATTATCATCATCATCATCACCTCTAAAATTAATGTGATAGTAACAGATTGCAAAGAAGAGTTGGGGAGATTGGAAAATCTGACTAAGACCTACCTTGCAGGCTTTTTAAGAGTTTAACTACAGATTTCATAGTGATCTAGAATTCTGTTTTACAAAGGTATTCAACAGTGAGGCTGACATATTGTGTTGGTTTGGTTATGGATTAAATATGATTAATAGTACAAGAAAACCCTTAGCAAACAACTCTATATGGAAGTGATGGGCTAGATGCAGTAATCATTCATTTTACAGAAAAACAAGGGACTTTACTTAGTCAACATTCACTCATAACTTAATGATCACGTTGGTGAATGTTTTCAGCTCTCAAAAAAAGCAGATTAAAATCACACTCAAGCTTTAATTATTTGAAGTGTAAATTTTAATATGACTGGAATCACAGCATTGCATTATTTCAGAGTCCTAGCAGTATCCCAATATTTTTCCACTAGGGTAAAAAGCTGAATTGTGGATATTTTTTTCCCCAGGCCAATCCATAAAGATGCCTTTTTCACCTCTTTGATGTGATAAGGAAGTGTTAAATCAGAGTGAATCCTTATTCTGCACCTTGGGATTCAGCACTGCTTAAACCAATTTTTACTACTCCTGGATTTTGAAGACACTGAGCCATTCATTTCTCTCCCTCTGCAGATCAGAAAAGATTGGAGCAGTCATCTAGTGCCACTTGCTAGCACTTAATTAGTATAATCATCTAATTTCTGGTTGGAAATAATGGCATCTTGCACTTTTTAGTAATTGTAACTTCCAGGATATATCCCATATTATGTTACACTAATATTATGTGATTAAATTTTTAGGAGAGGATACTTATATCTGGATACCCCTGTCTCTGATCTTTACTCCCACCCCAGTATCATTTAAGTCCATTTTCTCTCATTTTGATGCTAAAACTATAACTTTTGTAAAGTACAATCTTAAAAAGTATGATTTGAGAGTTGAGGAACAGAAAAACAAATGCTGTCATTAGAAAAAAAGTTAAAACTATAATTTATAAAGCTTCTTGAATCATGTTTATGTGATTTATAATTTACTGGACAAGTTACAGCATGTTAAATATAAGATTTAAAGAATATTGCTATTTGATTGGATGTTTAACATAATTGGACCTCATCTATTCTCTTATAAATTATATCACAACAGGTGAAAGAGTATTAAACGGACCAACTCTGGAAACCTCATTTTATTAAAGAGAGTTCTACACCTATATATACATAGATATATACATATATATATTTATATATGTATGTGTGTTTCTGTAGATATACTATGTATATATATGCATACATACCTACATATGTATTTATATGTGTATGTATTTATGTGTAGGTGTGTAGGTGTTTTTCCATAGAAAAATTGCTTTCTAAAGTCATTGTCAACAATAACCAAGACAAAAAATATATACATAGGATTTTGCATGACTGAAAAGAGGATCCCTCACACATATCTTTCACCCAGGGTTACTGAGACTCTTCTATGTTCATGTCATGCCCTCTGGCTGCCTATTTTTAATCTTTTAATGTAAAGTTAGAATATGTAAGGAGATATGCAATGTGTTTGATCAATTATCTCTCTATGTCCACAGTTCCCATCCAGTAGCAGGCCAAGATGCCAATGCAAAATAGGAAGATAGTTATAGGATTTCGTATCTAAGACCAAATATCTATTCATATGTTTATGATTTATTCTTCCATCTTTTGACTATCCCTTCACTTTCCTTGTTCATCAGTATTTATCTTCATTAAGGCAATTTTAAAAGGTAAAAGTCACTGTAAAATTTAATTAGTGATAAATACTCAAAAAGGTTTCCTAGAGCTGAGTATAGATTTCTAACTATGATATTAAATAAATTTGGCTTTAAAAATACATATATAGTATTATAAATAGGAAATACAATATCATATTTTAAAAACATTTCATAAACAATGTTTTAGTTGATATTGATCATATGCTAATCAATATATATATATATGTTAGTGATCTTGTTAATCAATAAAAGCCAATAGAGCTTTTACTAATCTATAAATACAAAGATTTCATTTATTTATACTGTTTCAAAACACAGAGTATGCTGTCTTTAACCTAGGTACTTCTGAAAAAAAAAACAGCCTTTTTTCAGGGTTGTTTTTCAGACAGACAGTCAAACAATCTAAGCATTCTTCATTCAATAATATACTTAAAAAGCTTAAGGATAGCTTACCTTTTCCTATATCTTTTAATTCTGTTAGGTTTTCTATCCTTCCCTTGCGTTGTTTTGCACATTCCTATATCTTGCAGTATCATAGACTCTGAAGACCTAGTAAGGGAGCTAAAGCCTGATGACGCTAACGAATCCCAGCACAAATGACTGAATCGATAGGAAACCAGCCACTGCTGTTTAAGTGTATCGATAAATGTACCTTTATTTTCTCTTGAATGGATAAGTGTCGCAGTTAAGAGTCCTATGGATCTCTTAATTGAAAGTTAATTTTAAATCAATAAAGAGAGTCATTTAAATATTGATCCGTCCTTTCTACACGAATTGTTAGCTGATTTTTTTTTTGAAACAACTTTGTTTAAGTGCAATCAATATCCCACAATCAGTGTGTTCTATAAAAAATTGACAGGTGTTCCCAAAATGCCTTCTAGGCATATTCTTATCTGTTTACATATGCAGTAAAGATAGTGCAGGCTTTTTTCACATGTACCTAGATGTCAAAGAAAAAAAAAATAATCCCGTGGTTTCAAAAGTGCTCTTAAATACTACGTGGCTATATTAAAACATATGTATATTCTGTTATGCCTTTTATTTACCCTGTTCTCACCTTCCTAAAATCCGTTATTTATCACTATAAAGATTGAAATTAAATGAAGGATATTCTGCTTTTTGATATAATCAGTATCACTCAAACTGTCTTGTTAAAGCAAACTACCTGCAAAAAAAACTGTCACTATTTTTATGCACACAGCAAAATTAGACAGATATATTTGGATGGAGCATATGCACTTTAGTACCTATATATAAATATGAGTGAATATATTTTTATATACATACATGAACACACACATACATATATTCTATTAGCTTTGCTGCTCTCCACTGAAAATTATTTAGTTTTTAATTCAATATTTTTTCTTGCATGTGTGATTGTATAGTGTGAATATGTTTATCAAGGGGTAAGACTAGCTAGGACTTTTATTTATTTTGTGAACCTTATTTAGATATCATCTCTTAGCATAGCAGCAAAAAGCCAAGCATTTCATTTCCATTTGACAAAAAGAGCAGCCAATTTAAATGGATATAAATTTCATTTCATGTGATTCACCTTGATTAACCTAATAAAGTAAACTCAGCTACATGTGGCTCTCAACATACCAGCAAATAGAAACCTCCAGGAACATGGCTTCCTGCAGCAGTCTGGCTGATATGGCTCAGGGGGCAGCCTAGACCCTCTGACACCATCCATGCTCCGCCCCTTTCTACTCCTTCACACACACAAACTCCTACCCAAACCAAGAACTGATTTTTTTAAAGCACAGATTGCTTTTTTTCTCCAGAGTCCCTTCTTATGTGACTGTTAAGCTGTTTTTATTTATGAAGCTATAAATCTGAAGTGTGAAAACCATTGTTATTGATATGGTTATGGTTGCTGTTGTTTTTTCAGCTGCTGCTTTGTGGAATGCTACTTTTAAATTTTTTATTAAAAAAAATTGAATTAGTTGATTAGCCAGAAAATCCCATTTTGAATTGCAAAAGGATCTAATTAATGAATCAAATCTATATAAATAGCAGAATTTCCCCACAAATAACATTTTTGTTTTTAATGATGTCACCTAAGTATGAAGCAAAACAATGCTAAGGTCTGCAATTACGTTAACTGACATTTTACTGAAAAGTAAAAATATCATATAATTATATTTCTTTTCTAAATGACAAGCTAAAATGCAAATCTATAATTAAAACTGTTTATGACATTTAATTGTTTTAGTCTGAAAATAATAAACAAAATAATTTTCTTCTTTGCATCCTTTTTTGAGCATTCTAAAATGCCAGCATGAAAAGCTATATAAACATCCTAGGGCAGTAGAACTAAGAAACGGGGCTGTGATGGATGCAGTATAATTTGTACTGTTTTTCCTATTAGGACAAACTCTTTGAGCTGTTCTGCAAATCCACTCTTCTTTAATCCTGCATTATTGTCCTCTTAATGCAACATCTCAGAACCCATTCCATTCCATTTTCTCCGTTAGAAAAGCTATATCAAAAGGGAAGATTAAAAAGAAATGGCCGGGTATCATTAGTTCATATGCATACGGGTTCAGCATGTGAAGATGCTTTTTCTAGGATCAGCCTTAAGATGTGACTGATAGATCTTATTTGTCTGATAGAGTTGACCAGGGAAATAGAGCTACAGCTGGTTACTTCATTAGGTCCTCTCATTGATTGAACCCTGCTGAAGTGATGCAGCAGCCTCCTCGGATAACTGCTGGTAATAGAACAAAATGAATTCTTATCACAGAGATTGGAAAGGCCATTAACCCTGGCCTCCAATGCTTTTCAGAGGTCACAGACAGGAAGCCAAGCGGTGACTGGGAAAACTGTTTTCTGTCTAACTACAGGTCACGTTAGAGGGGGTGGGTGACTTTTTTACTCTTCGGCTTCTGTACAGATGAAACTGTTACACTGGCAGATGTTAATAATCAGCTGTAAATAAATATTGGAACCAGAAGAAGAAAAATGAGAAAGCACAGGAATTTATTTCAATAAATATTTAATAAAAGAACAATTGTTACTGTGATATTTATTGCCAGTTCTGCTGTAGTTTTTTTTAAAAACTAATACTTTTCCATATAAATTGTAAAGTGAAATACATAGAGGCACTTTAAAAAGGAAATTTAATATGGCTTTATATAAAAATACCTTTCCTTCCTTCCTTCCTTCAAAGATGGGGATTATAATTGCCTACTGCTGCCTTGCTGGCCTGTTATTGCTCGAAGTCTATCACCAGTTCATCTGTGAATTAGTGCAAGGCTCTGTTTGCCTTTCACCTGGTTGAGAAGGGTATATATCTAAGTAACAGTCCTATAATTTACATTTAATGCAACCTTTCAATTGACCAAGAGCCCACAACCTAAGCCCCCATCTCACAGCTGAGGACTTTCCCACATTTGTCAAATCAATGCCACTCTAGAATCAGCCAGGAGGACTCATCCATTTAAATCTCGGAGCTGCACATGACAGTTTTCATGACCCTGGTGAGGAGCCTGGCCATTATATAAGTAGTCTTGTCCCTTACATGTTTGGCTTGAGAAGAAAAACTTACATGGATTAGGAATGTTTAGCCAAGGATGCATTTCATAAATTAAAAGAGAACATTTACTCTTCATTACTAACATGCACATATGTGCGTCTGCATATATATATAGAGAGAGAGACATATACACATACAAATGTTTTAAGATATTTTTAGCACTAAGTTGGTGGTTTCTATACTTGCGATTGTAATTTAATTTCTATGTCTGTGGTGGTGCAGTATTCTCTGTTGGAGCCAATCTTTCACAAGGAGTAAGTTCGTTTAAATGTAAATAGGGTCCTGTGGATGGAAAAAAATGACCTACTTCATGTCTTGGGGGATCCACCCAGGCATTTGGTTTGGCCTTCCATGAATAAATAATAACAAGAAGGTGTGTGCTGTCATTGCTTTATCTGAAACACTAGAAGTGGTTTGGCACAAAAGAATCTAAAGCACAAAACTGAGACTGGTTTAGGTACTTTTAGAACCTCATTTTGATCAAAAGGTCTATTTGTAAGGAAAAAAAGACTATTTTGAAGATTGTGGATTACAGATACAAAAAAAATCTAATGTTAAGAATGTGACTTTTTCAGTATGAATGAATTCCTCTTGCTGAATTAGAACATCTTACATGATTCAGATATCAATGGAATGACATAAAGGATTTTAGGCAAATATAGTTAATGCTGAAAGTTGGCTGATATACTGAAAAAGTTATGTGATTTTAATTTTTGTGGTTTTTTTGCATACAGCTTTTCAATTCATAGAATGCATGGGTTAATAAGTATAGGTTTTTAAAGAATTAAGCTCATGCTTTTGGTTATCTCATTTATGAAGAATGTTAGATTCTATTGTAGATGTTTCAAAGCATGACAGAGAGAGGCCTGGAATTTGTGTGTTTGATACCTGAGGTGAAACTCATGAAACTTTTAAACTTATAATTAGTTGTGTTATGCACTATGAACCTTAGCAGAACTCTGAATTCATTCCAAATTGTGCAATAAAAGACTGGTATTTATTCTTTGCTGAGATCTAACCTAAGAATGTTTGATAAACTTTTCCTTTCTACAAAACATCATTAGTTTAAGTTAAGTCAGATCTAAGCAAATTAGAATTTGCTGTCTAGTATAAAAAGCAAAATATTATTATCAATGTTCCTAGGTCATAGGAAGTATTCCTGTAAAGCAAGGATTTCTATTCTAACTACTATTGAAGGCCCAATATTTGTAAAGAAAGATTTCTTTGCATCATTACTCTTTCTCTTTTTATCTGATTGAACTGGTTGAGTAAAAATAACAACTGTGCATTTGGTTTGTGGGGAGGAGGAATGAGTTTGGATGGTTTGGGGTTTTTTATTTGGTTATATTATTTCAGACAAAATGTATAAAACCACTTAAGATTTTTAAAAATAACTATAGTTAACGTATTGCTACTATTTTTTAAGACCAAATGGCTAGAGTTGAGGAAAAAGTTCATATGTTTAATGACAATACAGAAGCCTCCAAAGTAAAGCAAAAGTCATAATCCCATAGTATTCTTCAATATCTATATCATTGGCATCAATGTGCATGGATGGTTAATTCAATTTAACAAACATTTGTTGAGAATCTATTATCCATAGGGCATGGTTCAAGGTGCTGATTCTACACAGATGAAAAACAAAATATTCCTTGCCCTCAAGAAACATGGTTGGAGGTGGAGCAGAACACCACAGGATATGACGCGTGGGCAAACAAGAATATTACAAGGTAATAGGGATGCAGTGTGCTAGGGATGAAGGAGAGATTCATAAAAGTACCTTAGAAAAGACTAAGGAAGGAGAGATCACAACTGTGTAGGGGAAAGAAAAAAAAAAGATGAGAAATCAAGGAATTTTTCACTGAGGAGGTAACATCTGAGCAGAATCATGAAGAGGAGTGGGGTGGGGAGAGGTAAAACTGAATTAGACATGTGTCCCAAGCAAGATGGAAGGGAAACAGAGGGGGATATTAGGGTGGAAAATTCCAGGATGAAATTAAGTAAATTAGCTAAACTGTCCATTTTATCTACAATATAGCAGAAAGGAGGATAAAACAAAATAAGTCCAGAAAATTAGTTTGGAATCATATTATAGAGGAAATTAAATGACAGTATTTTCCCCTAGAGGTATGAGAGAAGGTTAGGAAGGATTCCATGACTAAAATTCTACCATTCCAGAAAGGATGACAAACTAGAAAAGAACCTTTCATTGTTGGTCTATAATCTAGTGAGTTTAACCTCACTCACTAGAATTTCCCAGAAAGTTCTAGAACTTTTGTTGGGCAAAAAGTTAGGGATCATCTAGAAATGGAAAGGAAGCAATGTTCAATAAGAATCAATTATATATACGTGTGTGGAGGGATTTTGTGTACATATATAAATTTACTTAGAATTTTTACACAGAATTTAATAAATTATGAAGTGAGGTCAGCTAAATGATGGTACAACTACATGTACTTGGAACACTTTGAATAATAGGACCTAAAGAATAGTCATTAGTGGTTCAATGTCAACTTCTACACTTTATCTTTGGTTCTCTTCAACTCAAATGCATTTGTTACCTTCAGTGCTTATACAAGACTTAAGGTCCCTTTTATCTATCTATCTATCTATCTATCATTCTATTTAGCTATCATGGAAATCCAGTTGTGAACTCTAGCAATGATTTTCCCAGAGTAAACTTGTGTATACATGTTATTTCCTTTCAACAGAATATAAGTTCTCTGAGAGCAGAGGTTATTTGACTAATGTGTTTGTATCCCAAATGTCTTCTATATGGTAAGCATTTAATAAATATTTATTTGAAAAGTGAATAAACCAAAAGGTCTTCATTGAAGTGCCTCAGGGATCTGGACTAAATCTTGTGCATTTCAACATTTGTACCAATGACATATAAAAGCATAGATGGCGTCATTTTCAAATTTACCAATGATTTAAGCTGTTTGCCAGATGTCAAAATCAGAATCCAAAACAATTTTGAAAAGATGGAACAGACCAAAAGATGGTCTGTAGTTAGTAAAAATAAATTTAAAATGAGCAATAGTAGAGTCTTGGACTTGGATTCAAGAAATTAACTTAACAATTACAAGATGAAACAGCCATTGCTAAAGAACAATTTACCAAAACAGGTTTGAGGTTTTGGTTGACTTCAATTTAATATGTGTCAAGAATACAATATGGCAGCCAAAAAAGATACTGGGGTCTTAGACTGAATTAAGATTAGCATCACTTATAGGAAGAGGGAAAATATCTCACTGAAGGTATGCTGTTAAATGTCAGAAAAACAAGATAGAGGTAAGAGTGTTTGTAGTATGGATATAACATGATAATTACATTGTGTTCTGCCCTTGTCAGACCTCATTTACAATATTTTTGTTCAATTCTGGGCACCACATTTTACAAAAGACATTTATAAACTACAGGGATCTCCATAAAAGGCCTTGAATCAGTGTTACATGAGGAGACTCAAGGACAACATGATAACTGTCTTCAAATATGTGAAGGGCTCTTACATTAAAGAAAAATTAGAATTGTTTAGTTAAGTCCCAGAACTAAAAGAAATGAGTGGAAGCTTCAAAGAAACAAATTTAAATTCAATGTCAGGAAAATTACTCTAATAGAGCTTAAAGTAGAATTGACTTCAATGGGATGTGGTGAGTGGTCTCATTCAACATCATCTGGCAGGAGCTGGATGACCCTTTCTCAGACACCTCAGAAAAGATTATTTTTCAGCTCTTAGTTGAATTAGATATTCATATTCAATTGAGATCCTTTGCAGTTCTGAAGATATTTGAGCAGGAAAGAGACATGGGTAGACCTGGAAGGTACCCTAGAGGCTATCTCTTCAACTCTGTCATTAAGGTGAAATAAGTAGTAAGCCTCACAATTGGGGCCTGAGATAAGATCTAAGATTCTTTCCTTTGTTCATTCTCAATATTGTTTTGGTAGCTGTGCATGGGATGAATTAGGGAGGGAAAAGATTGGAAGGAAGGACAACAGTTAGGAAGTCTTGATAGTATTGGTAAGAGATGATGAAGGATAAAATTAGGATAATGGCTGTGTGAGTTCAGAGAAGTGGATGAATTTTGGATATATTGTAGGGTTGAAACTATCAGGATATTGATTGGATATGTGGGTAAGGGAGAAAGAAGGAAAATACAGTAAAGCATGACCAAGATTTCAGGCTATCAGGTAAATTTTGTAAAAATACATTCCACTCTGTAGCTTTTATTTACTTTTACATTTTGTAACAGCTTACAATTTGTAAGAATTTAATAAGGGTAATTTTTATTGCTTCTTAATGAGACCATGTTTAAGAATGATAAAAAATATTAAATCCATTGGTCAGGGGCTAAGTTATTCTGTTTTTTCACAGGTTTCTTTGTCAACCGTATTTCAGTACAGGTTCTGATGACACTTTAAATAAAATGATATGGATAGACACTGGACCCCAGGGGTATGGTATAAAAAACTCTAGGGTTCCATTTACCAATGCAGGTTGACATGTTCTTTGCAACTGATAGTTCTAAAGAGTTGCCTAGACCCTTGAAACTTTAACTGATTTGCTCAGATTTACATGGCTATTATGTGTCATAGAGGTCCACCTTGAACCCAAGATTGTGTGACTTCAAGGCTGGCTCTCAATCCACCACACTATCCTATTTCTCAGACTAATAAAGGAGAAATTGATACATATTTTACTATAAGATCCAAAACATCTTTTTAAAAAAAAAATCAAATTAACAACATAATTAAAATACCTAGGGGGCTGAACCACAAAACAGCTGAAGTTGAGACACTATTCATTGCTTTTTTTCTCCCAGTAAACTGAATCTTCCCATAGACAAAATGATTCCATCTATATAACTTTGGGAACGTGTGACCCTTTCAAAATAGCAACAAATTATTAAAAGACTTAGGCTATAGCCAGACATGGTGCAAAGGTCGAGTATCCTTCCCAAGGGAGGCTGAGGCTGTTTTACTACTTGATTTCTGTTGTTCTAAGCTTCAATAGGGCTAAAACTGATCAGATATCTGATCTATTTGGGAAAATATAGTAAGCCCCTAAACAGGATGTGAAAGGGGGACACCAGGCTGCAAAAGAACAGTAAACTGGTTTGGGTTGGAAGCAAGAATGTGAAAGCTTCTGTGCTGATCAACAGTATGATGGGGCTTATAAGTGACTGCTACATTTCCAGTCGAGGAAGAGTCCCCCCCCTAAAAAAAGAATTATAATATAGTTGGGATATTAAAAAGGGATAGCTGGAAAACCTTTTTGTTTTCTAGAAAACAAACTAGCTTTTGCAATGATAAACCAATACCATTTTCCCCTGTAATATGTGATTTCATGACTGTACATAGCTAATGTTTTCTCCTTTTTTTTAATTAATGCTTCTTTTAAAATATTGCTTGTGAAAATTTTATACTCTTTTAATTGTGCTTGAAAATTAGCCAAACTATAAAAGGAATTTATTCTCATAAAATTTATTAGAATTTCCTATGGTAACCTAAATGTTCAACAGCATCTTTTCATAATTACTATTTATTTCATACTTAATAGATTTAATTTTCAGAAATTAAATTAAGTACTTGAGGAGGTACATTAATTCTTCAGGCCACTAAGGTCCATTTCAGGCAACTAGATTTGCTTCATTCTAAGGTTTCATTTCTCCAGGTGATATACAAACATCTGGTTCATAACATCACAGGTTAAGAACTAGAAGGAATCTTAAAGTTCACATAGTTAAGCTGTCATTTTAGGTGAGGAACTGAGACCCAGAATGGGTCAGTGATCTTTCTAGATTACACAAATAAAAGTAGCAGAATCAGGATTTGAATCCAGTTCTTTAGGCTTCAAATCCAATACCATTTCAACTGTATCATGCTACCTTTTAATTCATCTGGAGAGAGAAAACACCCTGTTTTTTTCACATTAAATCAGCTGATGGACCTGTTTTGTGATCAGTTGTTTCAGCATTTTATAATCATATCAATAGGGCTTGATTTACATTTACAAATATAATGTATTATTCCTTTAGATGTTTTTCCCCCTTACCACTCTCTCCCTGCCAAAAGGCATTAAATATCTTGTTCAATACCTTTCAAATTTTAGGCACTATCTGTTAATGAGAAAAGTTATTTAAAGCCTTTTTGAACTTTCTACAAAATAATGATACTTCTGTTACTTACCTAGCAGGATCATCATAAGATTAGTGATTTGTAATTCAGAAAATACTATATAATTTATTAAATATATTCCTGGAAAAAAAGCATATATGCAGGTTTATTTAAATGTCAGTTTGAGGTTTTGTTGGATATTTGTATGTATTCTTTTATGCTCATAATATCATTTATCCCAAGTTTATTTGTTTATTCTTAAATTCATGAGATTGAAGGCCTATTTCATTACCTTACTGGAACACAGATAATTTGGGGTTCTTAAATCTAGGTCAGTGGAACCTATCTTACCAGTTGGAATATTTTGTGTATTGGCCTGTGATTATAGTTGTTATTATTATCATTATCATCATCATTATCATAATATAATAATAGCTTTTATATAGTACTTTAAAGTTTGCCAAAGTGTTTTCTGTGTTTTCATAGTTATTTTGCACAATAACCCCATAAGTTGCATTCTATTATTGTTCCCATTTTACAGATAAGAAAACTGAGGCTGAGAGAAGTTGAATGACTTGTCTAGGGTCATATAATCATTAAATGTCTGAGGTCTTCCTGATTCCAAGTTCAACACTGCACCACATCTCCTAGCTGCTTCCAATAGACTACTGGCTGTAATATAGACTAACTAATTAATTTAGCTAGGTTTAGGAAGGCTCATCACCAAATTGGCCATAGTGTGTTGAATATTTTAGACTATGCTGTTGAGCAAATATGAAGAAATGGGAAAATATGGACATGTATAGTAAATAGTGAGAAGTTCAGCTTGTCTAGAGCAATGAATATAAGCAAGGACTAGAAATAATATTAGAACCAGGACTTGTAATTTATGCTTCTGTGTATGTTATGCACACTGCCTTCATCAAGAGATTTTAGAATTTTCTTTTGGTGGAGAAAATATTAGAAAAATGAAGTGGAATGAAAAAAACAAAACTAAGCTGAAATAAGGTGGGAGAAGTAGATGTCATCAGATTTTAGAGGTCCCTAAATGACATGCAAACAACAGAAAGGTTTTGACCAGATTTATGCATAAGAAAAAAATTCTGCTGTATAAAGGTTCCTGTAGAGGGGTGAGAGGTGAAGAGAAGGAAGTAAAAGAGAGTGATAAAAATTTGTTATGAAGTCTTGAAATGTTTTTTGCTTACTTTTGCAGCAAATATAGAATTGATGCTGGAAAGGACCTTATTTCATGACAATGAGTAGTTTAGCCATCCAGTCATTTTACAATTGAGAAAAGTGAGTACCAGAGAGTGAATTTCCTGTGGTCAGATAGCTAATTATTTGTAGAGCCAAGACTATAATGTAAGATTCCCGATTCTAAATCTTGCTTTTTCTTATTATTTTTTGTTTTTTATTTAGATCAAATAGAGGGATAAGATTTTGCTCTTTTTTTTCATTCCTGATTATTTGTCTAATATTTTCTCTAACAAAGGAAAATTCTAAAATCTTTTGATGAAGGCAGGGTACATAGTATAGGCAGTAGAATGAGTTATATATCCTAGCTTTAACATTATTTCTAGCCTTTAAAACACTGTTATTATTACACATATTTCCAGTAAGAAGTAAACAAACAATTTGAGGAATGGCAAATAAGGGGTTTAGGCAAATTAGGGTAGATTAGGAAACAATAAAAAAGGTTCAGCTAAAGTTAAATGAAACAGCAGGGATCCAAATGATGCTTTACAGATATAATATTATGGGTTGTTAGAACTTAATAGGCAAATGTTTTCATTTTAAGGGCTGTAAAATGAATTTTAACTGCAATTCTCTCACTTAAAAGAAAGAAAAGGCTTTTTTGAAAGTACATTTAGAAAGTACTACTGACGTTTGCCTGTTAGGTTGTTTTGTTTTGTTTTGTTTTCCAGGCTGTGGTAAGTCTTTTCACACTTTGTCTTCAATCCATTTTCAGAAATCACACTGATCCTTTGAAGAAATTTTCTTGCCTAAACTAGCATAGTTCATAAAATTAAAAATAAAATTGACAGCCCCTTCTGTCCCTCAGTAAGATCTTCATTGAGCCATAATTCCCAAAGGGAGTAGGCTATCGTGATTTTTATTGCTATTGTTTTCAATAATTATATACTATTACTTCATCCTTAACAGCTTTTGTTTTAAACAAAAATGTGCTTAGATTTCAATGGAACTGGCAATTTGGAAGTTATATTTTACCCAAAAGGAAAAAAAAATTAAGGAGGTTCTTAAAATTTATTATATAGGAAAGGAGAGTTTTGGAAAAAGATGACTAGCTAGTTCTATTTCTTACTACCTATGTAATCTAGGGCAATTCACCTACCCCTTCTGGCTCTTGGGTCCTCATCTATAAAATTTGGAAGCTGGCTTAGGGGACCTCTAAGGTGCCTTTTAGCACTCGATCTATAACTATGGGATTCTTTTAGTTATAACCACTGCTTAAGAGAGATTTTGCCTCAAGTGCCCATTTTTTCTCTTTTACCTGTTTTTACTGGATCATAGGCCCCTTTATGACTGGGACTATACCAAATACTTCTTTAGTAGGCCTCACAAAAAGTGCTAAATAAATACTTCATCAAATAAATTGAACCGAATCAGGATCATGTAGGGAAAGACCCTGCAGAGGTATGTGTTCAAGAGTTGGCAATGATTTTAGCTGAGATTTGAGAGATTTGTGTCATCTCTCCTCTCTAATCAGTAACTTCGAGGATCTCTTTTTTTGACCAATAGAAATTTGATATGGACAGCAGTTCTGAATAAAGACAAATATAACACCTTTAGGTAGAGGGATTTTGTGAGCTATAGGGCCAACAGGCATGTGGGACTTCAGGAGAAATGAATTCCTCAATACAAACAGGAAGATCTATTGACAGTAACACATAAATTGATAAATATAATTTTCAAGAGTAACCCTAAAAATACAGACACACATACATTCTTGCAAAAACAATTAAATTAAATTATGACATTATGACAGTACTTATCCTGGTCCCTATTGGTCTGAATTGGCTCAAATTGCAGCTCTAATATTTCTGAGCCTCAAAACACAACCACATAAAGAATAAAAGAGAGGAAGAGAAGACTTAAGACATCCTTCAAGGCCATTGACAATAGCAGGACCTAGCATGTTTTAGTTATGGCTAGATTAGAAAAGAGAAAAGATTTCCTACTGCTACTTACAGTCAGAAAGAAAGTATTCCAGCCACCTGGATTGAGATCAGTGGGGATAAGGAAAAAGCACATAGAACCAAGCTCCTGATCTGATAGACTCTCAATGGAGGAAAAGCCTTCTCTAATCTTTCACCTGGCAGAGGGCAAGAAATTACCTGTGTGAATCTTCACCAGATATATCCAACTATTTCCAGCATGTCCAGGTTACACATAGGAGTCCAATGAAAGCCATCTTCCTGCTTGCCCTTTGCCTTAAGCTTCCTATTAGTTTGGATGAAATATTATAATTACAGCATTCCAAGCTCCCCACTAGGTCTGATATCAATAAACAAATAATGTCCAGACTCACTGTTTTCACTTCCTTTCCTGTCACCGGCTTATCAACTCTCTGTATAATTATCATTCAGGTTACTTTTCTATGAACATGCCCCAATATATCAATGTCCTTCTTCAGATGTGGAATATACAATTCAACATCATATTCTAGTTTTGGTCTAACTAGGACAGAATGCAATTGTACCATCATTCTGGATGCTAAGCATCTATTGGCTAAGATTTCACTCATTTTTTTGGCAGTCGCATGACTTTTATTTTTAATGTTTTCTTGAGTTTTCAGAAGTCAGCTCAAAAACTCAGTTTTCTTTTGTCCCTGCCTTGAGCTATACTTAAGCCATGTCTCAGTAAGTACAGGATATTATATTTGTTCCCTAACTTGAGAGGCAGTCTGGCTTAGTGGATAAAGAATAGGTCTCAAAGTCAAAAAGATCAAAGTTTAAGTCCTGCAAGGTAGAGAAAGGAAGAGTTTATGTAGGTGAAGCTATGTGACTCAAGTCACTAAAATGTCTGTGCCCAAAACAACTCTCAAAGACTAGACTAGAATAGAATGGAGTACTGCAGAACAAGTTGCTGATTTGCATTGGTAGAAGGAATTCCTCTCTGGGAACTGCATATACCAATGAAATCACAGATCTATCTGAACATTGACAACAATGACATCATATTCTTTGTTATAGCCCTTTTTAAAAATTTAGTGAATAAGCTATCCTTCAAAGGTTTGGGTTATCTGAAATTTTGATAAGTTTATTATATAAACAATTTTCCTCCTATGACTTAATACTGCTATATTTTTGAGGACACAATTTTGGGTTAGGATAACTCATGGCAGAATTGAATTTTTTATGTTTAATTCAGAAAAAGAAGGTTCGTGTTGATAGTAATCTTAGAGTTTCTAAATTATATGATTCTTTATATTATTGTCATGAATTAATTTTATGGGGTGATCAGAGTATCTTTTATAATGAATGTGAAAAAACCTTACATGTGAAAAGAACGACATTACTGTAAATTTCTTTCTCCAGTCCTTCCTAGCAGCTTTATTATATAATATAATCTTGTAATGCATATATAATATTCTTTGTACATTTTATAATATATCTAGGGAAGACTAACCAAAATGCAGAATTTACTTTTATTTTTCTAAAATACAACCTCACAGTTTCTTTGGGTATCTAAAAAATTCTGCAGAATATTTCATTTTTCAAAAAATCTTTACTTTTATAGTGTCACCTACTCTGAAAATATATGAACTGGACTCAAGTAGAAAGAACTACTGATCACATATTAATCTTTTATATGAATGCCCTACTAGTGACCACATAGTAAGAACATTGATAGACATTTTTATAAGGAGAAAACAGACCTTTGCTCCTTTTTTTCTTTTTGCACATTCACGAGTTGCAAACGATTTTGCTTGACTAGTTATATAATACATTGTCACCTATATCTTGAAGTGCTAGATATGGAATTCTGAATCATAAGTTACTTTCAAAGTATTTTAATATGAAATGAAGAAATGAATGAACAAAGCAAAGTGTTGGAGATATACACAGAAAAGCAATATAATACCTATTCTGAAGGTGTTCATATTCTAATGGGTGAAAGAACACAATGGAAGATTTCAGCTGTAGATCAGAAAGAAAAGACCGTTGATCCTTAGGGTGCAACAGCAAAACAGATTTCAGTTCTTCTCTATTAATATCATTTTAATATTATTTCCATTTATAAAATCATATCAGTTTCTAATGATGAATTATATGACAACAAGGGTTGCTTCCTATGATGCTGTCTGATAGTACATTGGGCTAAAAGTAATGTTATTCTGAAGGCTCTAGGTTCAAGGTACTGGGCTATCTCTGTCAGGGTCTAAGAGAAGATGATGATCACAGGAGTGGTAGTGGTTTGATTTGCAGAATATGTACTGCCTCCTCTGTGTGTGTTTGCATGCTACTTCAGCTAGTTCAGCTTGCCTGCCCTATGTATGACAGTTGATTGACCAATAGGGTAGATGGCTATACATTTCTCCATAAAATTTACTTCCCCAGATAATAATTGTGAGGGTTGGTTTAGAAGTAGAAGTGATGGTCTTTGGGGCAAGGGATAGGAGGATGGGGGGGAGAGAGAGAGAGAGACAGAATGCTTCTGTATATAACTGCTTATTGGTGACAGTTGTATGTATAATGAGCATAACTGATGACTTCTTAAAAATTTATTGACTGAGGTTAAAAATATAACTATGTAAAAGTACTGATTTTAATAGTTCCTTTTGCTTTATTCACCTCCCATAGCAAGGAAGAGAGAAATAGCTTTTCTTACCTTTTCCCACATTCTCTTGTCTCAGTTTTGTGTTTATGCCTAAAAAAAATGCTTAATCCTAATAAACTATTCTGCTAGCTGTTAATGAAGAAGAGTTAAAATTTTAATCTGCCAAGTCACTTTTGCTGTATACTAGACCTCTTCTACCCCAGAATAGCCAAACTATATCCTAGAAAAATAGGATGTTCTATTTAAGGTCATAGCAATTCTAGCCAATTAAATAAATGGATTTTTTTTTTCAATTGCTGCTTCTTAGATTCTGAATTTAGTTATTCTTCTTTTGGTTTGTATGCTGAAGTTGTGCATATATATAACTAATTCATGTTGTTCATAATAGCAAAGGAAACACAGACTCGTTCCTATTCTCTGAATGATGCTTCAGAGCAGGAGTTCTTAACCTGGAGTCCCTGGATTTGGTTTATTTTTTAAATATATTTTGATAACTATATTCAGTGTAATTAGTTTCCTTTAGAATATTGCATATTTTATTTTATGTAATTAAAAACATTATTTGGAGAAAAAAAGATCTATAGATTTCATCAGACTTTCAAAGGGATCCATAACATAATTAAGTCTAAGAATACCTGCTCAAAATATTGGTGATAGAATATAGGTGATACAGAAATGTGGCTTTTTGCCATAAGTGACTTATAAAATGGATAACTTCCACATGGGAAAAAAAAACTTACTCATATATTTCAGAGAAAGGAAGCCCAATTAGGCGAGTTTTCAGTTCAAGTTTGATATCTGATAACATTTTTGCTTTTAAGCCTCATATGTAAATTGGAGATAATATTTGTTGTACTTAACTTCCTGGACTCTGTAGAATTATAGTCTTCTAGCTGGAAGGAACATTAGAAGTCACCTACTCTCTTAACTGAGACCTAGAAAGATTAAGTGTCTTGTTCAATGTTATACAACGGTAACTCCTGAATTCTAATCTAGACTTTTTTTTTTCCCCTCTAAATTCACTTTTTTCCATAACCCATGCAATTTAGAAGATACTGAGTTATGGAGTCCAATGGAGACCCAGAACCTATTCTGGAGTCCCATATGAATCTCAAATGAATTAATGTGTTTGAAATGCTTTGCGAACTTTAGGCAACTATATAATTATAAATTATCTGTAATTTCACTATGGTGGACACTCTTTACAACTGAAGCATTTTACAATTAGTGCATACTTGAGGGGACAATCTTCATGAGTTGGTGCTAAGTATTCATTATCTGGTGGTCAAGCTTCTAATTAGCAACTTCTCTGAATTATGAAGCTGTACGCTGTATGTCAGACCCAGTCCATTGATAGCCTTATTTCAGAATAGCTTTTGAGCACAGAGTCACTGCATATCATGATGAGGAACTGGAGGTAGAATTTAGAAAAAGATACATATGCACTTAAAATAGATAGTTAAATTATTAATAGTAAATCTATATTTCAGACTGATCTAATATTAATATACTTTTTTGAATATTTTTATCAGTGACTTGAAAAAAAGGCATATAGAGCATGTTTGTCAAAATTATACAAATAACACAAAGCTTGGAGAGAGAGCTAATACTGTTTGCCAATCTGATGGCATAACAGTTGAAATCTCAGAGATGGTCTCTTATTATTAGTGATTTGGAGCATTGTTTCATATGACCAATAATAGTTTCTACTTCTTCTTTTGAAAATTGTTATATTCTTTGACATTTTTCTATTAAGGAATAATATCTTTTATTGTAAGCTATTTGTAACATTTCCACATCTAAGTTATGACTTTTGTCAAAAATATCTGATGAGAAAATTTTTCTCACAATCAACAACTCTTCTTATTGGAGCTTATTAAAATCATTGATTTTTCCTGCAAAAGCACTGATTTTATGTAATAAAAATTATCTCTAAATTAGCTATTTTATTTTTATGACCTCCTCTCTTCCTTGCTTGTTTAAAAATTCTCTTAAGCCACATTATGCAAGTAGCTCCTTCCAGTCTTTTCCCTTCACTTTTTAATGACATGATCTTTTACATTTAAAATATTCATATATTTGAAATTTATTGTAACACACAGCATAAGACTTTGATCTGAACCCAATTTCTGCCAAACTACTTTCCAGTTTTCCTGTTGTTTTTGTCTTGTTTGTATACATCCTATTACTTCTTCTTCTCATTTACTTAATGTGCTCCAATGATCAATGTTTCTATTATTTAATCAGTAGCAAATAATTTTAATTATTATGTCTTTATAATATAATTTGAAATCTGGAGAAGCAATATGGCATATTAAAAAGAGAGCTAGTCATGGAGTCAGGAAGACAAGTTCAAGTCTGACCTCTGATATGCATATACATATTCAGTTGATCATCTAACTGATAATATATGTGTATGCGTATATACATATGCATATATATATGTATATATATAATCAATTGGATTATACTTAGATTAGACAACTCTTTAAGATCATAAATTGAAGAGAAAGGGCCGTTCTGCCTCAAAAGAGGAAATTCTTCAGTAGAAGCTTTCTCCACTGATTAAATCACAAAGATTATTTAAAAAGCAAAAATAAAAAATACAATGACACTTAAGAGAAAATAATTCTAAAAATAGAAATAGTTTTGATTTCACTCTTTGATCTTAGCCAATTATTAAGCTCTACCTTCAGATAAATCTTCAGTTACATTGCACAAATGCAGTAGGATATTCCTGTTGTTTCCCTTTTCTCTATTACTTTGTGTAGGGAGATTTGTTTACTCTAAAAGTATTTCTATAATTTTTTAACCACTCTGCCTTGTGATCTAATATCTGTCAGTCTCTCTTCCTGATTTTTGATGAAGTTTTAATCTTTCGATAGCTGCTTTAGGTTCCTATATTTTTTGTTCATTTGTTTATTTTTATTAACAACATATGGATTTTGGTTTGGTTGCCTTCTATACCCATTGTCCATTTTACCTTGCTAAAAGTAGACATTAAAACTGGCATTGTGTAGCTGTTAAATGCTCTAAATGACCTCTTCCTGTTGACTTTTCACTTTAGGATTCCAGTCAGTCTCTTAACACACACTTTCTGATTTCTTCTTTGATAGCTTTGTGCTCACTGTGTCTTGACTAGAGAATACCAAAGTATTTAGTACCTTCATCCATTGGTTCACTTTGACTTAAGCATTCAAACCCAAAGCCTTCATTCTCTATTCTTCCTTGGCACATATTAAAAAAATTACACTTATCAAGTCCAAAAAACATTTTGATATTATTGGGAAAAGTTTCAGTGACATAAAGTAGTGGCTTAATGTGCTTTTAAGTGGAGCCATATAACTTGATGTCATCTATGTACATCAAGTGATTTAAAATAATGTTTTGGAACAATTCTCTCTTTGACTTGAAAGACATACTGAGTTTTATTCAAGACTAATGCTAATGGAGCTAAAGCTAGACAGAACCATAGCAAGCTTAAACTTGTACCACTGGAAGCGTTCCTATTTTTCATCAATTGTTCTTAATATTATTGTATTGGTGTCATACTCTTAAAAAAGAATTCTTTTTCATGTGGACATCAAATACCCTAGAATTGGCTCTAGTTTACATGTTGGCAAATAGTAAGCAAATATACTAACTTGGATTTAGTTTATATATTGGCAGTACATGGCTAAGCCATTAATGTGCAAACAAAATAAATGCCTCATCCAGAAAGGTATTGAAAATGTTTTTTTTTAATTTTATTTTATTTGCATAACATATGTGTGGGTAATTCTTCAACAATAACCCTTACATAGCTTTCCATTACAAATTTTCCCCCCAACTCCCCACCCCTCCCCTAGATGGCAGGATATCCACTACATGTTAATTATCTTAAAATATTGGCAAATCGAATATATGTATACATATTTCCAAACTTATCATTGTTGTGCAAGAAAAATCTTATCTACACAAATGATATATCAGATAAAGGAAACACAATGTAAGCAAACATCAATCAAGGAGTATGAGAATGTTATGTTGTGGTCCACATTTCGCATCCCTCTCTCTGGGTGTATATGGCTTTCTTCAGTGAACAATTGGAGGTGGTTTGAAACATTTCATTGTTGAAGAGAGCCATGTCCATCAGAATTAATCGTCATATAGTACTGTTGTTGCCGTGTATAATGATCTCCTGGTTCTGCTCATTTCACTCAGCATCAGTTCATGTAAGTCTCTCCAAGCCTCTCTGAAATCATCTTGCTGGTCATTTCTTACAGAACAATAATATTCCATGATATTCGTATACCATAATTTATTCAGCCATTCTCCAATTGAAGGGCATCTATTCAATTTCCAGTTTCTAGCCACTACAAAAAGGGCTGCCACAAACATTCTTGCACATGTGGGGGCTTTTCCTTCCTTTATGATTTCTTTGGGATATAAGCCCAATAGAAATGCTGCTGGGTCAAAGGGTATGCACAGTTTGATAACTTTTTGAGCATAGCTCCAAATTGTTCTCCAGAATGGCTGTATCCGTTCACAGCTCCACCAAGAATGCATCAGTGTCCCAGCCCTCCCATAACCCCTCCAACATTCATCATTAACTTTTCCTGTCATTTTAGCCAATCTGACAGGTGTGAAAGGTATTGAAAATGTTAAAACAATTTGGGGTGGTTTGATTTGATAATCACCAAATCAATAATAAGTTTTACTTTATACTACTGAGATACTTTGGTATACCCTTTTGTACTTCAGCCAAATTATGGTTTTCTTGTAGTCATCATAGCCTGTTTAGTGATACAAGGTAGAATGCTTTTTATGCAGTGTACAAACACATGACTGACATAGTGTATTCAAGAGGTAAAAAGTATTCTCAATTTTTGTTAATAGATATGTGGTGATTGTTTAAAAAAAATTAGATGGGATCATAAAGAAACCTGGTTTTTGATGAATGTTAAATGGTTTATTTTGTTCTATTTTTCTACTTTGACTTCTTATATCATACCAACCTTTTGGATTTCACTTTCAATTGTTCATAAGATGATAGCATTAGAGATTTAGAGCTTGAAGTGACCTTAGCAGTAATCTATTCAAAGCCCCTCATTTTATAGATGAAAAAAGTAAGGCCAGAAGAGGCTAAGTGATTTGTTCAAAGTCACACAGATATTAAGTGATAGAAGTTGGGTTAAAACCAAGGTCATGCAACTCCAAATCCAGCACTTTTTTTCCTGTCTGATTGCAAATTAATTATATCAATAATTTCTTTTACACTTTTGTTTTTTGGGCTCTGTTCTGCATGTTTCTTTTTGTTGTCTTTAACTGGATGATATGGAGTTATAGTTTTCTCTCTATATCCTAGTTAGGTATTCATGGAGTCTTGTTTTGTCTTCCCAAAGGTCTTTAATACTTTTTTCAAGCTGTTTCTGCCATTGTGGTATTTGACAACCTTAGAGATATTTCTATATGGTTTCATTTTTCCCTTGATGGTCCCTACCTTAGTAATGCATCTTGCTGGTGGTATTCAGTAGTTTGAGTCCTGTCTAACTCCTTGTGGCCCCATTTGGGGTTTTCTTGGAAAAGATACCATAGTGGTTTACCATTTCCTTCTTTTTGCTATATTCAGGTCCCAAAATGTTTTTATACTCTCTGTCAAATACTGGAATATGGGTTCACCCATGATAATCATAATAAAGATATATTTTAAAAAATTACTCAGTTTTGATATAATTGGTTTATTAGTTGGATTTGTGTTATTGAACTTTAAAAAAAACATAGCTTTTTCAGATTCCATTGTAATAATGTCCATCTTTCTAAAATAATTTGAAATGCTAGTATTATTTTGGGCATTTATTTCACTAAATGTATGTCAAAGATAACACTGGAACTCAGGTCTTCTTGACTTTAAGACAAGATCTCTACTCACTACACTTCTGCTACCTTTATTAAGATTAAGACTTCATAGGGGAAAATGCACAGTTCTATATTTGTTTTTCTTTGTTTGTTTGTTTGTTTTGCTGAGGCAATTGAGGTTAAGTGACTTGCCCAGGGTCACACAGCTAGGAAATGTTAAGTGTCTGAGACCAGATTTGAACTCAGGTCCTCCTGACTTCAGGGCCGGTGCTCTATGCACTGCTCCACTTAGCTGCCCCAACACAGTTCTATATTTGTGTTTTAAAAAATCCAACTTTACAAGTACAAAATGGATAATAGAAAGCAGTCACTGGAAAGCAGATCATCTGAAAAGCATCGGGAAATTTCATGAACTACCAGCTTAATATACACCACTATAATGGTACAGTGATAACCTCAAAAAAGTAATGGCATCTTACACTGCATCAGAACAGTCAGAATGGGGGACTGATATTGATACTCTGCCACTATTCTGTGCCCTGGTCAGATAGCACACAATGTTGTGTTTAGTTCTAATTTGTACATTTTAGCTGTGATCCTGGCAAATTGAAGAGGAAGGCAGTTAGTATAGGCTTTAAGATCATGTCCTAAGAGAATCAATGATAAGACCAAGGATATGTAACCTAAAGAACAGAAGACCAGATAGCTGGTTCTGAAAGTTTGAAGGGCTGTTCTTTAAAATAGAGATTAGGTTTGTTTTGTTTGACTCCACAGAACAGAAAAAGGGCAACTGATTTGGGCTATGTGTGAAGAAAAATTTCCTTTAAATAAGAGGTTTTTTTTTTTTAAGTAGACTGGGCTGCACCTCTTTAGAGGTCTTAAAAACAAAAGCTGGATAGCCCTTGATGAGGAAGGAAGGGAAGAGTGTTGCAGAAGGAATATTTGGTTGGGTACTAATGGACAATCCATTTGTAGATGGCCTCTAATGTCACTTCTTGCTATAAGATTGTGTGCTTCTGTGGTACTTAATAGTAGCAGTAGTTGGTTGATTTTTAAAGAATAATTTTGAATACTGAGAAGCTGGATACTAAATTAGTGTGTTTGATATAAATTCCATTTTAATGAAGAAGGCAGAAGAGTACCCTAATGCAATATTAAGATAGAGTTTATTTGGATGACATGGACATCCTGTAATTGAATGGGCATGCTAATACAGTTTAAACATAATCAAAGCCTGAAGTCGAACCCCCAGTGCACCCTTTAGAATCCATCCTCTTTTGTTAGTGTAGCCTTTGTCAATGAGCAGTCTGAGGCTGGTGAGCTCAAAATCCCCAATTGAATTTAATCCTAGTTGCTCGAAGAAAAACATAGTTTGCTGCTCTGCACATATCCTACCTTTATGTAAATTACAAGATGCCTGAAAATGTGCTTAGAATTGAAAAATGAAATCATAAAATATATTGAATAAAGAAGCAAGGACTATTCTTGAGATGGCTTACAAAGCATCTACAAGATTAAAATTTGAAAAGTAAAATCAAAAAACCAGATAAACAAAACGTAGTGTAGAGTCATAGTTATGAGTTGCTTTAGTGCTTTGTTTGACTTTAGTTATTTTAATTTAATTAGAATTAAATATTCATCAAGTATGAACATAATTAAGAAAATATAAGAAATGATGTTAATTAGTCAAAGAAGGGGAATATAGTTGGTTCCAGATTGTGCATAAATTTGTGAATATGAGCTCTCAACCTATGAAATAGGCTTTGGTATGTTTTGTGTTGTTTATCTGAAGGTGACTGTAATCCAAATACATACTGAAATTGATATTAGAAAAATAAAAAGATTTATAGAATTAAAGGAATTGATATGTTCTATTTAAAGAGAAACTAAAATGTAAAACTCAATTATTTTACATAACCTTAAAAATATCAGTACCCCTAAGAGTTAAAGAAGATGTCATACACGTTGTTTGGGAATATTCAAAGCAATGATAGTATTAGAGGAACAATTGAATATAGCTTTCAATTCTTTCAGCAATATAAGAATCACAAATTATAATAACAGTAATATACAGTTTTTTAAAAACACAATTATAAAAGTGGTTATTATTAGTATTCCCTATGGAAATAAAGGTTAAAAACTAACTAGATAAATGTAGACTAAAACTTCAGAACATATGAATTAATAGAGATCTGTAATTGCTGTCTGAATATCATAGAAAGTATAGAGTTAAGACATAAAAAAGCAAAAGGTCATTTATAAAGACTTTCCATATTCTATCAGAGGAAAGCTTCTGAGAGAGGAAAATCTGATTAAACTTTTTCCCCACTCCTCATTTTGTAGAATGGAAGAAAGGTCTATTGGATTATAATTATAGCTTTATTGAAACATCCAGTTCACCATACAGTAACTCAATAACTGAAAGAAATATCAAGAAAAATAATCTGCTTTCCCCTGAGACAGAGGTAAAGTATCTTTCATGCTGCAGAACTTCATTGAAGTTTTATTCTCATAAGAAACCCCACTTTTCAAATAGGAAGGAGTAGTGATGGAAAAATTTTGCTATGAATTGTAAATATGATTGCTGCTCATACAAAATGGAACATCGTTTTGAAGAAAAAATTGACAGAATCTAGAAAAATCTGATCTTTATCTGCCTTCCTGATCCAAATTATCTTTTTGTTGAAACTCATTAAGAGAACCAATTCGGTTCTTACTTATATAAAGTCTTTGAGAGAATCTTGGAAGATGCTTCCTTTTTTTCCTTTCTTTTTTTTGTAACAAGTTTGAAAGAGTTTTCACAGTTTCTCATTTTATAATGAGAAATAGAAAGAGAAGATGCCTTTTTCTTCATTGCTAGCTAGATAGGATCAAGTCTCTAATGACTAGCAAATTTCATTTTAAAAATTTACATTTTAGGTGGTGCAGTGGATACAGCACCAGCCCTGAAGTCAGGAGAACCTGAGTTCAAATCTGGTCTCAGACACTTAACACAGAGTAGCTGTATGACCCTGCGCAAATCACTTGACCCCAATTGCCTCAGCAAAAAATAAATAAATTTACATTTTGTGTTGTTCCAAAAAGTACCTGCATAAAATCATTTATGAACTGATACTTATATCTGTATCCTTTTTTTTTTAGTTTCAGTAGAATGAAAATTTTTGAATCAAATATCTGTAAATCATATTTTTTTCTTAGAAGTATCAAAGACAGGCCAGAAAGTCAATTATCATATTTTTGGAAAAGTATAATAAATAATTTTACTTGTTACTTTTTTACTGGCAAGTGAATCCTTTTGATGAATCACAATATCACTTCATTGGAAAAGAAAACTTAGTAATTGATCACTGAACACCAGAGTCAGGAGCCATGTTCTAATCCTGATTTGATTATTTTATCTTCTTGGCTTCTTTATCCACCAAAAAAAACATATATTATGGGATGGGATATTTGTCAAAAATGCAACATAGATCAAATAAAAAGAAAAGAGAAAACAAATAGGATTTTAGGTATCCAATTATACCTGACTAAAAATATTATCCTGGCTAAGGATATATTTATTTTTCTAAGAGTATAAAAATGTGCCTTTTAGAACAACTTGCTTGGATACACTTATTGATTTAGTGTATTTCTTATTAGCTCATAGGCATTGGTATAAGAATTGAATTAGTCCCATTGAGTAATACTGATTATATCATCTAATTTAGCATCATCAAAAGAAAATGATTCTGAATGCCAGTGCTGTTTCCATAATAAGAATTTCAAACTATGAATACTTACTGCAGATAATTGAACAGTCTACTGAGAAATTTTCTTCAAAACAAAGGAGAATAAATTTTAAAAATTGAAAGTATGCATTCATTAAACAAGTATTTAATCAAAGCTAAAAAAATTAAATGTTTGAGTTAAATGAGGAAAATGCTGCTTATTGATATAATTTAAAAATACAAATGATAATATATTATTTATTAATGTTTGCAAAAATGTTGGCAAAAAAACCCCACACATCTTCAATAGTGGGTGTTTCAAAAAATTTAGTGCAGTTTTAAATCATTCAATTTTAAACATGGTGTCCCAAAAGTCTTAGTGCAATTTAATGCTATTATAGCTTAAATAACTTTAAACTATTAAAGTTTAAAAACCTATGTACACTATTAAATCTTAAACAGCTTTAAGCTATTAAAGTTTAAAACTGTCCTAATACTTTTGGGATCCCTAGTTTATTATCTCATTTGAGTCTTACAAAAACCCTATGAAGTTGGTGCTATAGGTATCAATATTCCAATTATGCAAATTAAAAACTCAAGAGGCTTGTCCATGGTCATACAGCAGATAAATGTCAGAGATAAGATTTGAACCCAGGCGTTTTTGACACTAAGTCCAGAATTCTTTCCCCCTTACTGAGAAATTAAAAGAAATTTCTTGTATTGGACTTAGATATAACTGTAGCTGTGTCTAAAAGAAATTATATTAGAAATAATTAGCTTGAGTCACACCTTTTACCCAGGAAAGCACTAATTAGCTTACCAAGAATAGAATTAAAGCATCTGGCATGATGATCCAGGTAAGCCCCACTTCTCAGAGAAACTGAAGCTGGATTACTCTAGCTGGGGAGTTCTAAACTGTTGTACAGCTAAAAGAAATTGGGTGGTAGCACCGTTTGTCATCAATTTGGTGAGTCCCCTAGGGGTTGGCCATCAGGTTGCCTAGAGAGGAACAAACTGGTCCAGGTGGGAAAAAGAAGTCAAAATTTCCACGCCAATTAGACCCAAGAGTAGCCACTACACTTCCAGTTTGAGGGAGATTGCCGAATTCAACTTCAAAACAAAAACAAATCAACAAATATGAAAGGGAGAGGATGCCTTTCCTCTTGTTACTATTTCCTCAATAAAACTTCATTTCCCTTAAGCAGAAGCAAATGACTTCATAAGACCTCTCTTTCTTTATATTAAAAAAAAATGTGTATTGCCTCCCCCTACTTCTTTGCACATGCTCCTACCTCCTCCTTAACTATAAAAATAATGGAATGTCTCTCTGAAACTTTATTGTTAGAATTAAAATCAATTTTAAAATGAGAAACACTGAGCACATTAGACTACTAGTATACAAAGTGATTATTTAAAGAAAATCTGTAGAATCCTTTAAGTCCTACTAGGGATATTCTTTTCACTTAGGCCTTTTTCTGGGGTTTCTTTGTTTAGTTAGAGCAATATGTTAATAAGGTCACAAGACAGGTTGCATCCACCTAAGGTGTGCTCCCTGACCGTAGAGTACAGCCTTGCTTCTAACTTGAAAATGAAAAATTCTCATGGTCAACCAGCACAGGCATAAAATATGGACTGGCAGCACAGAGCCTTCATCTTTATTAGTATATATGATAGAAAAGACACAAAAACTGAACCACATTGTCAATATGGAAAGAGAAGAGTACTGAGTACTTCACTAGCCTGTTTTCCATTTTGAAAATGAAAAAAAAAAAATAGGATCTTAGGATCATAGAATTAGTGGTGGTAGGAAATTTAGAAGCCATAGAATTCACCTGCTTTATTTCTGTAGATATGAAACTTGAAGTACAGAGAAGTTAAGGAATTTATTCAAGATCACAGAGATAGTTAAGTAGCTAAGGTGAAATTTGAACCCAAGTCTACTTAAACAAAATGTTCTATTTTACAATATTCAGCTTTCACAAGTGCTAAAGTCAGACTGGTCTGTCCATTTTTACTATTGCAGAAAGAGTTCTTGGAGGTTGGTATAAAAAGCAAGAGCCAGGTAGCAGCATTAAAGGAAGTAAAATTGTTGTAGTTGCATGTTCCCTCTTTTATTTCCAGAGGTTTTTGTAGCACTGGTCACAAATCCTTTGGAAGCAATAGCCAGGAGATGTGTGTCTGTATCTTTTGGGTTATATGTGTGGGTCTGTGCTTATGTATTGTTACCACGGATAAATCTGTGCAGTGATAATAGATGCCACAGGTCAGCCAAGCCCATCCCCTATCTTGACAGGTGTGCTCCAGTGGATGCATTAGGACAAGTCAATCATGAATTAAAAAAAAAAAAAGTAGGGCATTAGCATCATCTTCTCATATCAAGAAAATCATCCACTTAGGAACTACTACAGAGACAATCTGGGTCCAAGGTCACCTCAAGTATATAGCACAAATTGAGAGTGTAGTCTTTCCTGGATTTATCTGGGGTAAAGCCACTACTGGGATTTACATCCAGCTCCACAAAAGTACCTACCAGCATTTCACCTAAAATGCTTCCTTGCCAATAGCTGGATAGCTGTGTCTAAAAGAAACAATTTAGAAAATACGGCAGAGGGATTTATTGAATATAATTGCATTAAAACTTCAGCAACCATGATTATTCAATGTATCTGCTGAAATTAAAAAGAAAAGTAATTGTGTGATTCAGCTCTGTAATGACTGTAGTTATTTAAAGGAGGACTTTTAAAAGTCACAGTAGAGTCTGTCTGTCATTATAGAAGCCCTTAAGGATGACCTCAACCCTGTGAGTTAAAAAACAGATTCGACATATCACATAAAAACATTTCAATGAAGCTGACTTAAGATTAAAGTACCAAAAGATGTACATGATTGAGACAAACCAATGTGACTTCACTAATGGTAAATTATGCCTCCATAAGAAATCTTTGAAAGAGTTAAGGAAATAGTGGATAAAGAAGCACCAGTGGATAGCCTTTATTTATAATTTCAAAAAGCCTTTTACAAAGCCTCCATAAGAGGCTATTAAGAAAACTTGGTAACCATGGGGTGGAAGGTAAGGGTCTGTCATGGATTAAAAACTAGTTATGAGATAGGAAGCAGAGGGTAGAAATAAATGGCCAGTTCTCAGCATGAAAAGAGGTTAATAGTGGATAGAACAGGGATCAGTGTGTGGACTAGTGGTGTGTTATATATTTTTTAGTAACTTGGAGGAGACCACACAATGTGCCAACAAATGAAAATCTTTGTCAAAAAAATGTGAAGAGCCCTACAAGTGCTTTGCACCTGGTATTTGGGTAGTATCTTGGATAGTGAAAATTATTCTAAATGGTTTCAAAATTGAACATCATATTTTTACATCAATACTGTATTGATATTAGAATAGGATTCAGATTTGCCCCTTTTGTTTCAAAGCAAAGAAAACACGGAACCAAAAAATGTACCAGAAGTATGTGCATGTAAGGCAAAATTTCTATAAGGGAAATTATTAGATAAAAAATGAAAAATTTAAGATTTATGCAATTGAAAAATTAGTTGAGAAAAAAAAAATGAGTTGTTACAAATAGCCCCGGACTACAACTAGAGTTTAAATAGGCCATTCCAATACAGTTTTTACTATTGCATTGTAGTAGCATAAATGACAAAAATAGAAATTGAATACTTGTTTGTGGAAAGATAATTGGTTTATTCTTTCATGCATGTGTGTGCATGCATATATATATATGCAAGTATGTAACAGTCATTTATTGAATGCCAATTATTTTCAACCTATCTTAATAGGCTTTTTGAAGACAAAAAAAAAATTCCTACCTCTGAGTCCCTGCTCTTAAGGAGTTCTCAATCAAGTTGGGGAAATAAGACAAGTATACAAATAACTAATCTATAAAGTAAACTATATTAAAAGAATTATAAGCAAAATGCCATATTAAATCTGAAAGTTTGCTTCAGAGAGAAGGCTTCCTAGAAGAAGAGCTATTTGAGGTAGCCCATAAAGGATGGGATTAATTTGTATAAGTATTTTTAGGGAGGAAGACAAGAATATTTAAGGAATAGGAAATGGTGTAATATTGAAATATAAAAGAGTAGGGAGTATGATACACCAGTGAGCTGTCCAGTTTGGTTGGTTGTTGTCTGTTTTAGAAGAGGAACAAAATGACATCATTATGCTATAATCAAGTTACATTGTGTGCAACTATAGATGATCAGATCAATATAAGCTTGGAATGTTCTATCACAGATTGAGCATAAATAGTCCATGTGAACATTTGGGATGAATTCTCTAAATTTTGTTTTGAACTACTTCAATTCTTTGCTCATGGAGCACAGTGTTTTTTCCGATGAGGGCACACTATGTAGGGTGGTTCTGTGCCAGTGTCTTCAATGTACTGTGATTAATTCCAAAGTTCTTCAGAAAGATTTTGAGAGTGTCTTTGTATCACTTCTTCTAACCACCATGTGACTGTTCGCCTTGTGTGAATTCTAAAGATTCAAGTCAAGCTGTCCAACAAACAATTGAAAATGTGGTTCTGAAGTTCAAGAGAAAGGACAGATTTAAGATATGAATTATGAAATTATCTCCATAGGATAATACTTGAAGTTGTAGGAATGGACAGCTTGGCCAAGAGGGGAAAAAAATCTAAAAAGAAAAGGATTAGGCAATTAGATTGGATAAAACACCTGGAGTCAGGAGGACCTGAGTTCAAATCCAGCCTCAGATACTTGCTAGCTGTGTGACTTTGGAAAAAAAAAACTTAACCTCAATTGCCAGAAACAGAGGGAGAGAGACAGAAACAGAAAGACAAAGAGAGAAAGAGAGAAGGGAATGGGCAGAAGGTAGAGAAAGAGGGGGTGATAACTAAAACAAAACCTAAGTTGAACAGTTATGGAGCTAGATAGTCTTGGAAGATGAAATCCTTATCTTACATGGAATAGATCCCTCACAATAAAAGGAATAACCAAAAAACACCAAGAGATAAAGGCAAGGTTGCTTAGAAATTCCCAGCTCTTCATAGAGACCACTTGTGCTTAAAATTGTTTAACTATTTTTAAATTCAGACAATTGATAATCAAAAATTAGTTATAATTCAGTCTTATGTTACTACTTGGAAAAACAATTTAAGAGAAAGTCCAGATGTGTTAGCCTCAAATCTTAGACAAGTATGTGATCTAGGTTATAGACCATTTTGTCCCTTGAAAGATAGGGGCATTTAACAGCACCTTGTGTTTTTAAATAGTAAATGCAATTTAGAATAATATAGGCAGCTAAATGGGGCAAAAGATAGAATATTTAGCCTTGGAATCAGAAAGACTCATCTCCCTGAGTTGAAATCTAGCCTCAGACACTAGCTATGTGATCCTGAGCAAGACATTTAACTTGCCTTTATTCTTCATCTATAAAATGACCTAAAAAGGGAAATGGCAAACCACTCTTGCCAAGAAAAACCCCAAAATGGGGTCATGAAGAGACAGACACAACTGAATGTGACTGAACAACAAAATTTAGAATAGTAATGGGAAAAGGTTACAAAGGTTTATGGTTTAAATTTCAATCAAAATCTCACCAGACTATGAATCGTGAAGTTTGAATTTGTCAGATACTATCAATATTTTAAAAGATGTTGAAATTTAATTATTCTTTTCTAAAATTTATTGACTAAAATTTATTTCTAAAATTTATAGTATTGGCTAAAATTTATTTCTAAAATTTATAGTATTCACCTACTATATATGGTACTATAGTAACTGTTGTGGAAAGATGAACTATAACTGCATGACTTTAAGAACTAGTTACTAACAATGGGACCATTAGTATATCCCTCAGTCTCTTATCTTATTTTTCTTATATGTAAAATGGGTACAATTGTACTGGGTCTACCTATGACACAGGACTGTTGTGAAGAAAGAGGTTTGCAAAACATAAAGAACTACATGCATATGAATTGTTACTGATATTATTACACTTGACATGTCACAGAAGGAAGAGATTAGTGTGGATTACAAGTTTGGGAAAGGGTATATAAAGATGTAGGATTTGAATTGGGTCTTATAGGCTTTTGAATAGACAGACAGAAAAGACTTTCCTGGTAGAGGAAAAAATCAAAAGGAAAGTTCTGGATGTTCTTTTGTTTTTTGTTTCTTTGTTTGTTTTGTTTTGTTTTGTATTTTTGTGGGTAGTGGGCACTTTCTTCTAGTAAAATGCTTAACAGCATTAGATACCAGATGTTGATTTTATAACCGAGCAAAAGTATATTCCAAAAACTCCTAAAACTACAGAGAACTAATAATGACTAGCTATTGCTTCTGATGAATCCTCCAACACATTATATCACCATCATCAATGATGATGCCTTGACTGTGATAAAGAGAGAAGTAATATTTCCCAGCATTCTCGAAAGCAGTTATTGTCATGAAGAACTACATAATATGGACAGGTTTTATATTCTCATCTGAGAAGTGGATATAATGGTATATATCCTATTGACCTCACAGCCTATTTGACCTAGGGCCAAATGACTTACCCAGGATTATACAACTCATGTCTGAGGTTAGATTTGAATTCAGGAAAATGAATTTTTCCTGACTCCAGATAGGACCTTTATCAATTATACTCCTTAACTGCCCATCCTTTCTTCCATTTGCTTTGCCACTAGGGCTTAAGAACTTTTTTCTCTGGCTTGCAACTGAAACCTCTTTATGTGTGCTGTCTCCCCCATTAGAATGTGAGCTCCTTGAGAGAGGGACTGTCTTGTTTTTACACTTGTGTCTCCGACATTTAGAACAATGCTTTGCACATAGTAATAAATGCTTTTTCATACACTCATGCACCTATTCTTTTATCTACCACTGTTCTTGAAGCCTAAAATGTAATTGAATCCCTAATATATATTATACAGTACTCTAAAACAGGAATTTCACACTTCTTTAAACTCATGAAATACACAAATGAATGTCAAACAAATACATCATCAATATAGTTTCATGTACTCTGAGAAGAAATCAAGAGGCGATAAGGGAAAAATGGGGGAAAAAAAGAAATTTCTGTGATAATTTTATTATTTAAAAGGAATAACAAGTTATACATAATAGATTTGCAAATTTATATGCCATCATCTTTTTTATTATTTTACTATATGGAAATGCTTGCTTATTTCATTAAAATAAAATTTAAGAAAAAAAAAATTTAACTTGGGATTTATCAATCTAGATATTTTGATATTATTTGGCTATCAATTCTGCCAGGGACACTATGGCTGCTCTGTCTCCTTTTTTACTATATAGCTATGCCCTTTCATGGTAAAACATCCTCATGTACCCAGGAAAGTCTCAAGAGACACCTCACATACTGTTAAAATTAGACCTATTGAGAACTTAGAAGTTTCTAAGTGTGGGCAAAAGAACAAATCCTCTTAAAACTTTGCATTGTGTTTCTCCATTATTAGATTTATAAGAATTGTAATTTACAAAAGGAGAAATAATCAGTGTTAACTTGGGGATGGAATCACAGGCTTTTCTATTCTTAGAGATTAATATACAGTTTAGAATTCCCAGGAATGTGTTCAAATTTGCTCAGGACTTTTTGAATTAATCTCCTTTGTTTTGTTTTGTTTTCAATGATAGAAAATGTGTCCATAAGTCTATGATATATAAAGTAAGTTATTTGTAATAAATAAATTGTGAAAAGAACTAGAAAAAATTTAAAAACTCAAGGGAGAAGGGAAGCTTGAGGTAGTGGACAAGAATTCTTTCCCTGGAGTAAGAAAGACATTGGTTCAAGTATACCTTCTAATACATACCAGCTATGTGACCTTGGTAAAAAAAAAAAAAAAAAAAAAAAAAAAACACTTAATTTCCCCTGAGGCAATGGCATAAGACTATAAGTTATAGATGTGTTTTTACTTCAGGAATCCCCCAGCTTTTTAAAAATGTCTTCACCATGAATACAATAAATTTTTCGCATTAAAGATTAGTGTGTCCCAAAATCATCCAAAATTCATTCATATAAAATAATGGTAATTTTAAAATAAATGTTTGTGTGAACTCTAAATTTATGAATCTATAGTCAGCAAATACTAAAAACAGGATTTTTAAATTCCAAAGCCTGGTGAAGCTATTTTCAATTTCCTCGGGTACATTCTGTATCTCTTTGTCCCTCTGTTCATAAGACTATGTAATCAAATCAATAAGTCTTTGTGAGGAAAAAAACGATTTAGATAATTGTGTTACAAATAGGTGAATGATATAAATATACAATAAACATTAAATTTTAATATGAGGTCACTGCTTTAGGTCATAATATGAGGACTGAATGAATTGGGACAGCAAGAAGGAAGAATGGATAATGTGTGGGACTGAAGTAAGGATGATTGAATTCAAATCTAGCCTCAGGTACTTACTAAACTGTATGATTTTGGGCAAGTCACTTAATCTCTGCCTCACTTTCCTCATCTGTAAAATGAGGATAATAATAGTACCATACTTGTTGAGAAGATCAAATAAAATAATAATTGTAAAGAATTTAGCCCATTGCCTTCGGTACAGTTAAGACCTATATAAGATTTTATTATTCTTATTATATGAAAGGTAAAATATTTGAAGTACTGGTAGGATGTTAGTCATTCATTAACAATGTTTACATGTAAATAAAAAGATGTAAATAGAAATCTTCTGTGTTTTAAGTAGAAACATTTAAAAGTATGTGTTTAAATAATTGATAAGACTATATTACTGAGAAGCAATTACCCTGGCTTGCCCCCTCACCACTAATTATGCACAAAGTAGCTCTTAATAACAACTATACTTTCAGCCAAAAGACTAATGTTCAAATTGAAAAATAACACTGGATCACACTTAGATTTGCAGATTAAGCATTTACTGTATTTAGAGGGAGGTGGTGATGGGCTTACAGGGTAGAATGGCCTTCATAAGTAATAGTGAACTGGATTTTGCCAAATAATAGAATCTGAGTTTAAAGGGACTTTAGATACTGTCTGATCCCATTTTATATATATATATATGATTCCTTCTTTCTTAGTCCTAAATACTGTCCCTCTTTTAATGCATCTAAACTGCATCTTTTAATTTTTTTTTTACCTTTATATCACACTCTCAATTTGTGAGCTCCTAGTCCTCTCAAACCCTTAGATTTTGTTTTCCCCAGGTGAAAGCTATATATCCATGGCTTCCCACTTTGTATTTATGATGCTAAGCTTCTGAATCCATATAAAACTTTACATATATCCCTATTAAATTCCATCTTGTTAGGCTTGTCCCAATAACCTAATCTTCCAAACGCTTTTTGAACTGGGATTCTATAATCTGACACCTTATATATCACTCCTAATTTTGTGTTTGATAAACATTATATCTATGTGTGCATAGCACATTTAATTAGGGTGAACTGTTATGTTTTTAAGATGAATATTTATTGAATACTCAATCATAAAAAGCTTAATTTTATCAAACTACAGAAACTAAAACTTAATGAAATTTATTTTTAATTAACTTGTAAACTTTACTTTTAAGGGTAAAAATTGGCAGATGGTTGCTTTCAATCATATTTAAAAAAAAAAAAAACTTTTTCAGCCTCATATGGGCTGGGGGAAAAAATAATCATCTTTCCAATTGGATACTTCTCCCCTTGCTCTGAACTTTACCATAAAGGAACAATAAAAGAACTAATAGCATCCTTAAAATGTTTAAATTTGCCTTCCCTAACTATATCAACCAGAATCGCAGGGCCACATTTTATGAGCTAAGTCATGGGGGCAAAAATAATCAGGATTGAAATGGGAAAAAAAGTATTTTTGCTTTTTTTCCCTTACCCTAAAGCAACTATCTGGAGTCTCTAGGCCTTAAAAAAGGAGGTCCTATGAATGGAAAAAGGAAGCCATATCTGACTCCAACAGAAGCTGGGCTCCATTAAGCAAAAAACACTCCCATAGGAGTCCATCAAGAAAAGTATAAGACTCTAAGCAAGTCATAATAGTTAGTAGTCACTATTCAGTGTTGTTGGGAGGATCAAATAAGTTGACTTATTAAGTACTTTGGAAATCTGAAAGCACTATACAAGACACTATTTGTGACTATAGCTGTCAGGAAATGAGTGGGAAGAGGAAGGATGCAAGAGTAGAAGCAACATGGATTGCAGAAATCTAGTGTCCCCAGAAATTGTGAAAACAACTCTTATCCCTAACAACTTCCATTGCAAGGACATCCCCTCCCTTTTGGGTAGATTAAAATATTATTGGGTACACCCACAACACCCTTGTCTCAGGCCTAAGATTAAACCAGCATAACACAAGTCCCACCCTGTCACTCACCATTAGAGATCAAATGAGCTTGAAAAATTAATGACAATTTTTGGGGTCCCGCCATTCAATTAGTACCAAATTTACACAATGGAACCATTTTGTAGTCCACATATTATGTGTATGACAATAATGTGATAGATTTTGACATTGTAAAATACTTTGCTAAACCCTACCTTGTATAGCTACAATATTCTCCTAATCTATCAGTGCAGTATCTGTGAATCAATCAACCAATAAGCAATTATAAAGCACCTACTCTAAAGCACCTACCACCCCAGGCACTGTGCTAAGTCTTGGGCATATACTCAAAAAGAGGCAGAAGAGGATCTTGGTCCTGAAGGATCAAGTTAAATTTAATTAAGTTAAATTTTAAGTTAAAATTTAATTGGTGGGAGACAACATGCTACAAACACACATACACACAGAGAGAGCAAGCTATGCAATGGATAAATAGAAAATAATAGAGGGAGAGCACTAGAATTAAGCAAATAAGGAAAGGAAGTATAACATGAACTAGTCTAGATAAAGTCATGCAAGTTACTTGTGATCAACATTTCCTTTTTCAGGTGTTTAATATTTCTAGTATTTTTTTAGAAATCAAAGCTATTCTTATTGGTCTGTATAGTTAAACAGCTCCATTTTCTTCTTTATTATTAAAAGTTAATAATTTATTATTTCCTTCTTCATCTAATTTAACAGATAGAGAAACTGAGGCAAACAGGGTCAAGTGATTTGTTAAAGTTCACACAGCTAGTGAGTGTCCGAGGCTAGATTTGAACTTAGGAAGATGAATCTTCTTGACTCTAGACCTGCCATTCTATCCTAGCTGCCCTGCTAGGGTATACTGTCTCCCTACTTACCTTCTAAATCACATGGTATACTAGAAAGAGCATTGATTTAAGAGTCATAGAACCTGGGTTAAAATCTGGCTCTTATCCTTAACATCTGTATGACCTTGGCCAAGTCACTTAACTTTAATTTTCTCATCTCTGAAGTAGAAAAGTTGAACTAGACAACTTGTACTAAATATAAATCACTGAGAGTGTGATCTTGGGTTCTAATTCCCTATTAACCATTTTTGCTCTTTCCTTAGAATAGAATAGCTCCTCCTCTTTGTGATATAGTCTAACAGTTATTGCGAAGATCATATTTTAAAGTAATAAATTAATGTTTCCTTATTCAGTGATTAATTTGAAATTATTACACATGAGGAACTAGGAATAAAGAAATATTTGATGGAAAAATTTATTGTACCTTACCCTTCATTTGCTGCTCTTTATTTCTTAAAACTGTATTTGTGGTGTATGTTTGTGTGTGTGTGTACATTTGTGTGTATTATTAGACTAAAAGTTTATGTTCATAGCAGGAACAACAATTAGTAAATTAAATAAATGTGCCTTTGTGTACCCCCTATTTTGAAGGTTGCTTGTTTAATTAAAGCCTTGAGCCTTGATCAGAATCATTACCACATGAAACTATTTGATGATACTGACTTGACTCTGAAATGTAATACTCATGTAATACAAACAGCTTTTATGTACTAATGACCTAAACTCTAGACACAACTTAATTAAATAAACAATTAGTTTTGGGAATAAAAATATAAACAGAAACATAATTCATGAATATCATAATCATTCTTCCATGCTGTGTTAATTAACCAGCATTTGGGCTGTAATTGTGACATATATACCTTTCAACTCACTATTTCATAGTTGCCCTAATCCTCGGATACAAAAGCAATTTATTAGAACATATTGTCATAGTACTCAATGAAACTTTATGAGACCTATAGCTAGGTCTGAGTTTAGAAGAGCTTTAGATGGTGAATAGGATAAATGGTCACTTTTTCTTGATGAAGCAAAAAGTCTGTGGACATTTGCAATTTGATAGTGTTGTCCTATTACTTGTCTTTATATTGCATGTCTATTCTTGGCTTGATACTCATTCCCAATCTGTAAACTCATTTTTGGATGATTTGGACTTGGCTAGCTCTTCATTTACTAGTCTAGCTTCATACTTAAGACTATAGTTGTTACTTCATTCACCCTTGACCTTAATTTCTCAGCCCTCTTATGAAAGTTTCCATCCAAATTCCTGGTGTTTAGCTATGATCTATTATATAAACTAGCCCGTGTTGAGTGCCTGTTGAACTCTTGGCAAAATAGAAAAGTGATAAATTATGACAATTTCATTTTGACCTGTATTCCCCCAAACCCCACATGAGATCTATAAGTTGTGACTTTTCTAAGGACTATATCTGATAGCTGGAAGAAAAATTTTTTAAAATTTAACTTGAAAATGAGAGGGAAACTCATCCATGGCCTTATTTATATCAAAATATACATTTATTTCTTTTGCTGAAGGTTATGCACTTTAGAAAGTATAATATAATCATTCAATAGGCTCACTTTGAAAAACTGTATGCATTACAATAGCAGGAATTCTTTAGTTTTAACAATCTACACCAAGATGATTAGTACAGAGCCTCATACATAGTTGGCACTTAATTAATATTGATTGATGGTACTTCTTATGTAGAACTCTTTCCTGAGCTTGAATCCTCAAAAATAGTACTTTTTTATGGCTTGGCTTTTGAGGAAATGTGGAAATGAAACCGATGATTGATTAATGCTATGATATCCTTTCTCTCCAGAAACTGCATCTTTGGGAGCCCGAGTCTGTGAGGATGATCTAACAGAGCAGCATTTGCGACCAACTGCAGGTAATGCACTGCCTTTTGCCAGTTCATATTTTATATAAACTCTTGGGGTGTTATTTTTTTCCAAAATATCTTCAATTTGTATTAAATGAGACTAATTTTTAGGTAATGATTATATTACCTGACATTAGTTAAATCACTATGAATATATGAAAATTAAAACTAAATATATAATATATGGTGTATGTAATATCTTTTCAAAAGAAATTAAAAGGGTAGCTAGGTGGCCTAATGGATAGAGTACCAGCCTTGGAGTCAGAAATCTGGCCTCATATACTTGACACTTACAAGCTGTGTGATTGTGGGCAAATTCCTTAACCCCAAATGCCTTGCAAAATAAATAAATGAATGAATGAATGAATGAAATAGTGAAATGTTATTTTCTGTCTTAGCTGTTTGCTTACTGTGTTGTCATTTATACTATAGTTATCAAAACTGCCTGCTCCATAAAGCCAGTTGTAGATCCTCATTGTATACCTTTTCCTAGTTAAAGTTCTTTTAAGTACAGAGAAATTAGCCAAAGTGTGTTGAATTGGCCAGGGACTGGACCTGTGATTGTTACTGATATAAGAGATTCCTAGATGAAGAAACTCCCTGTACCATCAGATCAGTATCTTTACAACTGAGAGTTTTAAACTTTAATGGTCTTTAGAGCATTGAGAGGTTAAGTCACTACTTATGCTGTCAAAAGGTATCAGAGGTAGAACTTGAACTCATACTTACTTGGTCCAATGCCAATTCTTTTTCCTAGTATATCTCCACTATACTATCATACCAAGATTATATCCGCTGCTTTTCTTTGTTGAATCATTGTACTGAATAGCTGGATTTAACAGATTTAAATAGAATTCAGTGCAAAAAGTATCAGTGAGCCAGATCATTTGTCTAATTTGTACTAAATAATACATAGAGAATTAGAAGTAGAACTGTATGGGATCACTCTCATTTTGGGAACTTAGAAGAAGGATGAGAAAGTCCACTGAGCCCAGATCCCTAATAGAGGCCAAGGGACTTAACTAAGATCATATAGCTAGTGAATATCTTTGTGTCCTATTTATTATAACATGCTACTTAAGCAATTTGATTACTTTTCTTTTTCATTAAACTATTTAGTTATCATATTGATAATACCAAAACTTTTTATATTTAAAGCTTCTTTGTCTTAGGGAATGTCTAGATTTATTTTGATGGATAATTAGTATTCTCTTCTTCTTGAAATTATTTTGTATTTACTTGTGTGCATGATGTATTTTCTCAGTAAAATATAAATCCTTGTAGGCATAAATTTCTTTTATTATCAACCTTATGTCCCCAAAGCTCAGCACTATGCATTGCCCATAGTAGGTGCTTGGTAAATATTTGTTGAGTTGAATTGTATTTATCTTAGAAACAGCTGAGCAATATTACAGATTATTATGTGATTGTAAATTCTTTGTGATTTTTGCTGTAGCATGGCCAAGTAAATCATCTGAAAGCTTATATATCCTCAGCAATGATTTGTCCATTTGTTTCTGTTATATTAACATAGTTTTGTTTTTCAGATTTATAAAATGAGGATGATAATAATATGATATGGACAATGATTAGAAAAAGGAATTTCTGATTATAAAATATATATATTTGAAATGCAGCATGCTGTAATGATAACAGCAATGGATTTGCAATCAGGGAATCTGGATTCTAATCCTTCTTTATTGTGCCGTACATTGGCTGTATAACTTTTTGGACAAAACACTTAATTTTCATCTATAATGTAAAAAAGGTAGAATAAAATGATCTCCCCAATCCTTTGCAGTTCTTAAAATGATTCCATTTTTTTGCAGGTAAAACCATCTTCTGAAAATAAAATCAAGGACTGGCCTTCTTAAAGAGATTTTGGATATGAAGTTAATCTTTGCTTTGGCCTAAACATTTACATTAGGGCATGTGATATTCTCAGTGCAATTTTCCCCTTTGTGCCTGTTTATGTGGAACTAGAGAGGGTGTTATATATAAGCAGGCCTATTCAGAGGTTTCTTAGGAAAACTTGATTGTCAGTGACTCATTAACAGCAACCCAGGAGGCTTTTGTGTAGAAAACAATATGGAAGAAGCACTTTGAAAAAAAGGGAATAAAAGTTAGAATCACATTATGGTACTATCTGCCAAAATGTTTCCTTGCTCTTGGATAGACATCTTATACTTTCTTGATCTTAGATGGGTCTGCTGCAAAATTGTTTCTCATCCTCCTTCAAAGTTCCCCAAATGAGAAAATTGTAAATAATCTCCTAACCAAAGAGTTACTTCAGTATAAGGTAAAATTAAATGGAAGTAGGTCCTAGATTTACATATTAATAGTGCCTTACAGTCTTGTCTCACTTTTAAGTTTAAGAAGGAAGCAGACAGCAGAGTAGGAAGAAAACTGCACTTGGTATAATGAACTGGACTAAAAAGCTGGATTATCTGACATTCCATCAACCAGAAATCTCCAATAATCTGCTCTTCCACACTTTTATGCAAGTAAATGAGCTGATACCAGAGATTTGTTTTTAAAACTCCTTTATACCACCTACATATTTAAGCATAAAATCATACTAAATAACTTACTTTCATATAGCAAAATGCTTTCACAATAATTATCTAATTTTGTCATAGATAACTGAAGTTCATAATGATGACACTGGAACATTGCCAAATCTTGAAAAGATTCCTGGAATTGCTTTGGAGTTCAGTATTTTAGTAAAACATGTATATCTAGATATACATATATACACTGAGAGAAATACACACACACACACACACACTTACATACACACACAGAGATTTATTTTGGTAGTCTATCAATGGTAGAGATGTATCTCTCTATTAACTAGAACAACTTATTCATTCCTAACCATGTTAGATATCAGAGACTCTACTTACATTGATTTAATCCCTTTTTTTGGAGAACTATAAGAACTCTTTTCTCCCATTTTCCTCAGAAAAGACCTCAGTGGTATAAGTTACTATTCCCTGCTTCCTCTTCAAATGTACACACCCTGGGCTTTAAAAAATTCACAATGCTTTTCTTAGGAGACTCAGGATTAATGTTGCCCAAACCCAGTTGTATATTAAAGCAATAGGAGGCAAGCTGTCACAGTCAGCTGAGGCTCAGATCAGAGGCTTATCATCAAAGAAGGAAGGGAGCCTAAATGCCCAGGAAAAAAAAAAAAAGTCCAAAGGACCTCAGTTGGTTTGCATAAATGGCTATGAATTACAAGTCAATGAAGAGTAGTTATTCATCCATCACTGGTTTTAAATGAGAAAACCTGAATAAATCATGCTAAAACTTTTTCTTCTAAAGTTAGTAATGAATAAGTTGAGTGTACTATAAAAGAGAATACCTTTGGCTTTTAATTTCATAAAGTTTGTTGACTTAGTGAAGTGTTTTTTTTTTTTTTTTTACTTTTCTCATTATAAAAACCTTGAGATTTTGTCTTCTCTATTTTAACCTGAAAGACTTTTCTATGGCTTGTTATTTATTGATGAAGCCCCAATGAAATTTAATAACTTTTAAATTTAGATATAGCATATAATATATAATTTTATATTTTAAAAAAGATATCTGATAGTTTTTGCAAACAAAATTGTTAAAGAAAATATTATACATATATAAGGATTATAAATATGTTCCCCAAATTTTGTGTACATATTTTATGCATGTTTAATCTGGGAAGGAGTGAGCACTCCATATATTTGACACAGGAGGCAAAGATGAAATGAGATCCTGCCTTGGTCCTCAAAAAAAGTGTTATTAATAAAAATCTATTAATAAATTTATTAGTAAATACAAGAATTACTTTGGTAGAGGATTTTATCTGTTTGGTGTTTGTTGGCTAGAGGAATATAAGTGAGCCACTTTTAATTTTCAAACAGATAACATTCTCAAATATGACCACCAAGATAGTTCTTGTGCTTATTAATAAATTATCAATATTTTTATTAATCATACTTTTTGAGGAGTACATATAATTATATAAAACACATTTACATATTCACTGTTTATTAGCTATATATCACTGCATATATATATATATTTATATGCTATTTGTTGGCTAGAGGAATATATATGTATGAATGTAGTGAATATATGAATATATATGTATGTGTATGTACAGGAGTGTGTGTGCAAGGGGCCTCCAAAGTCTAAATAATCGGTTTCATCTTTGCATTACTATGATAACAGTTTTTATGAGATGTATGTTTTTGCTCTGATTTTTTTTTTGTGCGATTAAAAATTTGCCCTGTTTTATGGTCCCAAAGAGCCTACCTGCAATAAACAGCTCTCACCTTCCAAACCATAAAATAAGCCTGCCTTGCTTGAACTTTAGAGCTAATTGCCTGGCTACATCAAAGGAAGTACCAGAGGATTGGGGAAAAAATCACAGAAGGGGTGATGAGGGTTGTGGTGGTGGGGGGCAACTTCACCTCCAAAGGTTATGTGTTTGTGGCTTGGAAGAATCCTGCAAAGTTATGGCCTCAGAACTGCTGTTTGCGATTAAGTTGATGGGGAAAGTCTATCCCACAATCTCTGCCTGCTGCTGACACAGAGTCTTTGTTCGCATTCAGATTTCTCAAACTGTTGCCAGGGTCAGGCTGAGGTCAGACACCACGATGATGTATAGGAGAACATGTCTGGGAATTTCTCTCACACTTAAAGCACATACCAGGAAAACAGGAGAGCGCCCTGAAAAAAAAGAAAAAAGAAAAAAAGGGAAAAAATGTCCTGATGAGGCCCAGATTACACTGGAGCTTTTTTTAGTAGCTTCATAATTTTCTTTTTCTTCTGGTGACACACAATGTTTTATTAATGTGTGCTGTGATAGCCCTTACAATTTTATGTCCCCTCAAGATAAGGACACTCAGTAGCCCTTTGACACTTTATTTTCCAGCCCTGGGGAAAAGGTCCAGTAAATCTACTAAAAGAAGCCCTATGTCCATTCTGGAGGATGAGTTGAGAAGTAATTGCCATAGGCTGTCTTGGGCCCTCGGGCCTGACACTGAATATGAGCCTCACGTGGGTGGGTGCCCTTGCCATTAACATAACCCAATCCAGTCATGATCACAGCTACACAGCATCCCAAACTGTGCTCCCCGCCACCCTTACAAATACAGCCTCCCTTCCAGCTGTGACAAAGGACCCTACAGTGTTTGATTAGCAATCATCACTGAGGGGGAAAAACAGGCTAAAACAGCGCACGTTTCCCTCCCCATCTCTCTCCTCTCAACCTCCCTTCTCAAGGTAATTTCCGTATATGCATTTGCCTACCAGGGCTGTTTACCTCTGACTGAGTGCCTTTTGGCCACCCAAACTGGGGCCTATACCTCTTTTTGTGTACATAGTCTGAACCGTAAACATGCACTATTACTTGATCTGTGGAGTGTTCTCAGCAAAGGGTTTGCATCTGTAGCAAACAAACTGTTTAATTTAAAATTCACTAAATGCTTTTTTTGCACATAACTTTTAGATGTGCTCCTGGAGGCTGCAGGGGCCTCCTCCATTGTTGTTCTGCTTACTCAGGGGCAGGGCATGGTTGGCAAGTGAGGCACTAAGTAGCAATTTTTTTGTGCTCAGCTGCTACATATGACAGAGGATATTTCATTCTGCTGTCAGAATGTTATTAATAAAACATGGGGTGTGGAGAGGGCCGCGATTTCCCCTTTCAATCACTATAGCATTTGCAATGAAAATTTTATGCAGTGTGTAATTTTCAGTTAATGCTTGACACTTAAAATGTCGGTAGCCAGGCATTTTGTATGGTTACTGAAGGGTTAATTGTATCATGTTCTCTGCATAAAAGCTGTGCTTATCAAAAGCAAATAAGAGGAGTGTATGCAAATGTGTGTCTGTGACCTTTTGCCTTTCCAGGGTTAATTTATATGGTCATTAAAGATTTTATGAAATTGAGCAGCCTGGTGCTTCAAATCCCATTTTACCTTCTTCTCCTAATTTATGTAATTCCTACCTGAATGGGGAAATATGATTTTTATTTTTTGTGCTGCAATGAAAACAGCATGCCATGCTGTGGGGAGTTGCAAGTCTGGTTATCTGGCATTACTCAGATTGCTAAAAATTCATTAAAATGTGACATCAGCACAGTGAGAGACAAATGATCACAGGATGAAAGAGAACAGTGGGTCTTTCACGGATTAGTGCTACACAGCCCCAGCATAGAAGCTAACTGCATAAACAGATTAATCCACCAGCAGCAGCATAGCTAAGATTTACAGAATAATTAAATAGGGTTGAGTTACTGTGAAGATTTCCATGTAATCTAACTGGTGTGAACACGTAAGTGAGGTGTGGAGGATGCTGTTCTCTCTGAAGCAATGTACCATTTTAGGTCCCTTACCAGAAGAGCTCCCCCTAGAGAAGGAAATTGTCAGCTCTTCAGCACAATTGGAGGCTTTTTCCATCATCAAATACAGTGGGACATTTTTATATTGTTGGTGATAAGGGGAAGGGGATTACATCCACCTTCTGGGATAAGGAAGCTTGGTTGTGACAGTTTATAATTATTAGACTTTCAAAGACTTGACCTTCAAAGATTCTAAGAGAATGTTATGTCTGAAGGATTTAAGGTTCTACCTTATGTGACTTTAAATTCTAAGGTTATATATGTTTTATGTTTTCTTTTATTTGTCTTTCTATGGGCTTAAAAACAATTACTTTTAATCAATGAATATAAAATGAATCATTTTAGATATGAATTCACATTGGCAGTTTCATAATGCCTTACTAAAGAAATGCTTATAACTTCTTAGTTGGATATGGATTCTTACAAATGATTTAAAATTCACATAAAACCTTTAAATGTGTCCCTCTTGTTTGAGGAATACACTGGCTCTTGAATGATATCAACTGTTTCCCTAAAGTATTGGCATTTTTTTCTTTTCTTAACAGAAGAACAAGGGGAAGAACCAGAAGCAACCATTAAACCTACTTCTGTGGTTGCTGATGATGATAAAGACATAAGTGAGAAAGACAGCACTGAAGGCAAAAAAGCTAGTCATGATCCTGGTAAGATGCTAGAATTTTTTAGACCCCCATCTCCAATATCATTCCTTCTTTTCCTCCCCTTTTCTTTAAGACTTATTAAAAGCTTTTTTTTTTTTCATTTTAAACTGTCTGGACATCCCCACTACTATTCGTTGCATGTATATTTTGCATGTGATTTCTATCAGTAGCCTCCCATTGACCTATTTTTAATCATAACCATCTGACAGAATAGATGCGGATAAGTTGAAGAATATTACAGGACGACCAGTGAGATTATTTTTTAATCAAATCAGTTTGTGTGCTTGTAATTTTTTAAGCGTCTTTCATTAATCTTAGCTGTACTTGTGATTCCTCTGATGGCATATTAATTTTTCATAAGCATAGGATTAAATACCACTTGAATTTTTGTCCTGCAATCATATATCCCCCCCACCCTTATAACCCTAAGATTATGTTGGGTTTTTTTTTCCTTTTCTGTCTGACAAGTTATGCTCAAGAATTTGCCCTTTTCAAGGGCATTTATTTGAGGCATTTCAAACAAAATACATCAAATCCAGTGGAAAAAGTTTACAGATGATTCAGCCTAAGTAAGAGGAAATATCATTGAAAACGGATTAGGAGTTAGGTAATTTTGATCTCCTTGAATAGACAAATCCCAGTAATGAAAGCTACTGTCTTTGAAAACAAACCCTTCATGTCATGACATTTACTGGTGCACAAACAAACCCCAGGCCAGCTTCTGTCTTAGATACCTAAGGTTTTTCTCTGTTTGATTTGGCAAATATATAAATTCATCCATGCTTTTTTTATGTATGAGATGGATATCTATGGTTGCAATGAATATTACATTGGCTACTTTGGGTTTGTGCTAGACCAAGTTACATTATGTTAGCTTCATTGAAGCTGAAGAAGGACTGAAATGGATGCAAGCCTATTATTGTTAGGTAATCATTTCTTTTTTCCTTGTGTCTCAATGATAACTGCATATAAAGAAGCTTGCATTCACTATAATGATATTAGTTGTACAGAAAATGTCATCTTAATTACAAGTTGACTTAAACCCAAATTAACTCATATTTATAATTCAGACTTAAGTTTGGGGATAAGCATCAAAAATTATTTGATAGACCTTCCTCTATAAGCTAAATTTATTTCAGGAGTCAGTCAATGAAGAAAGCTTCTTTTAAATTTACTTATGGGCATTTCATAGTGTGTAGTTCTAACTTCAATTAGATCTTGTTGGCTTCAATTTAAGAATGCTAGTAAAAGAAAAACTATTTGATGAACTACCAAATATGACACATTAATAGTCTTGTTTATGAGCACATTATTGGCAGAGACTTTGAAGTTCCTAATGATGAGATAATGTTAAGGGCAACATATTACTGTTTCTTTAAAAAGGTAGCAATTATTTTTCCAATATCAATGTGACCACTGTACATGTATACTCATATGAATATAATATATACATTGTATACAACATTGTATGTGTATACATACCTATGGAAACATACTCTCTAAGGGGAGCATCACAAGGCCCATCATTAAGGAGATTGTGTGAGAACAGAAGATTTAGAGCAAGAAGTAAACCAGATCCTAAGAAATTAAATTAAACAAGTAGCAAAAGTTCCACAAGCTGGATTTGAGTTCAGGCTCTCTAAATCCTGAAAAGGAGATCTTTTCATTATATCATTGATGAATACTTATCGAGCAGCTTTATAACACTACAATAGTTTACATTATTTTGGACTGCATAAATCTTCCACTGGTTTAAAGGAGAAAACTGGTTTAGATCCAGCTTTGAAGAAAGCCATTTTCTAGGAAACTAGTGCCCATACTTAACACTGAGGATAAAATTGTCTTGGATTGCAGTGATAAAGTTTGTTGGAATCTATACACAAAAACATTATTTAATGCTCTGTAGGAGGAACTGTGTCCTAGGGCCCTGAAGAGTAGCCATAGTTTGCATCATGTGCCTAATTTTACTATACAGAAGTAATTTAAGAAGTTCAGAGAATAGAACTCATTGTATGCTCTTCACATACCTATAGGGTTAGAAATAGATTCAAAATAAAAATCAGCTAAGAGCAATCCCTAATATGCAAAATAATTGTTCTTGGCACCTGACAGCTACCCACAAGAGGAGCTCTTGTTACAATTCTTAAACTGCACTTGTGGTAAAGTTTTCTGCTTTCTAAATTGAGTCTTTGTGGATATAAAACTATTACCATGGAATGAATTTTTACCTAGCAAATATTCCTAATAAGTACATAACCATGTATGTATAATTGTATGTCAATCAGGACTTTTTTTTAGTTCAGTGTTTCAAGTCTTTCCCAAGAAATATCAAGAAAAATTAAAAAAAAATAATTTCAGTCTTAGCAAGTTAACAAGAAAATAGTATGTCCCTTCCCTCTCATAGAATTTTTTAAACAGGAAAGATTAACATATGTTTAGTAACAGTGTGTTTGTGTAAGTTCTTGTGCTACGTTCTTTACTTTATTTGAAAGAGTAGAGCTTCCAAAAACACACTTGGCAATATGCAAGTTATATTTGTTGAATATTCATTCATAATAGAAAAGCCTCCTAATGCCTCATTTATATTGTCATTTAAATCTAGTGCCACTTTAGATTAATTATAATCCAAATTACAGCTCTATGCAGTGCAAGAATTAATATGGAGTTTATCCAGATTAATACATTTGCATTGAAAATGTAATATGTCTCTGCCATGGCTAAGGGGACTAGTTTTTAATAAGGTAGTAAACATGAGGAAAGATGGAAATTAACCTTCATTATTGCAATTAAAATTATCCTTTCATTCTAGTCTAATTAGAATACTGTACCAGTAATAATAATTTTAGAATTATTTGGAGTAGAATAACATCCTCTGTTATATCTAAAGTCTTAAATTATGTAAACTTTATCAAATACATTGATTCATAAATAATAACCTAGTGTTTGGGTTTATTTTTTTCAAGGTTTGTTTTGTTAGTACATGTGTTTTATTGGATTTTCCCCATTTATAATGAACATGAAACATTTTAGATCTCTATTTTAGGAGAATTATTAGCAAGGCAGAATTTGAACTGTAATGCATTATGGCATTTTCACATTAATAATCTTATACAAGTTAAATAATCTCATAACTGACAGATAATCATTTACTAGTCTATTTTATAGTGCTTATTTACAATTAGGCTCAGCCTTTTTTAAAATCATAAACACATTGAGTTGCATTTCTTTTTCTAGAATCTTGATATATTTTAAAATATAAGATTGCCCTATCTTGGAATATTCCCTAGGATACCAGAGTGTCTATTAAGTTAACAGTTAAATAACTAAATTGTGCACAATGACATAATTCTTTTAGTGTCTTCCCAAATCTCATAGGTCATAGGATCATGGGACCTATAGCTAGAAGGGACATTACAGCTGGCCTATAGAGTTGCCTTGATTTAGTTATTGTATTATTAGTATAAAATATTTAAGGGTCACAGTTACTCAGCAAAAGAGTAAAGTGCTAAAAATCCTGCTCGAATTTTTTAATTTCATTCTAACTATTGCATGTCATTTCATTAAACAGAATGTGAATGCTTTGCAAAATCAAATGACAAACCAATATAAATATTTTTAATGTGGTCTTTGAAGATAACACAGATGACCTCCTATCAATATAACATGTATTTCTAGTAGCTCCCTACCTAGCCCCAGCAGCTATACATTAAACCTTCCTATCATGCATTATTACATATTCTTCCTTTTGATCATTATGACTGTTCAACCGGAAGAGTACAGTCTGTAGCTATTATGTAAGTTTTTTTGTGATATAGTCAACTTGTCTATGTGAAGAATTTGGCTCTCATAATTACAGTGATCCAACAGAGCTAACTGGCCCAGTCAACGTCAAGAATGAATTTTATGTATAATAAAAGAATTAAATATAACCCAATATATAACCAAGTATATTGCATCAGTTATATTATTTTTTAATTTATATTTTTATATTATATGACACTTTAATAAATAATAAAACAATTAGGGACAGCTAGGTGGCGTAGTGGATAGAGCACCAGCCCTGAAGTCAGGAGGACCTGAGTTCAAATCTGGTCTCAGACACTTAACATTCCCTAGCTGTGTGACCCTGGGCAAGTCACTTAACCTCAATTGCCTCAGCAAAAAGCCAAAAAAAAAAATTTCATTAAAAATAGAATAGAAGGGGCACCTAGGTGGCGCAGTGGATAGAGCACCAGCCCTGAAGTCAGGAGGACCTGAGTTCAAATCTGGTCTCAGACACATAACAGCTGTGTGACCCTGGGCAAGTCACTTAACCCCAATTGCCTCAGCAAAAAAAATAATAATAATAATAATAAAACAATTATTTTTCATGTTTTTTTTTAATGAATTAAAATATGAGCTTTTTTTTCAAATATGTTACAAGCAACAAAGTCATATAAAGTCATTCCCAACTCTTTTACCAGTCACAATGAATGGGTGGGCCCAATCTAATATTTTGATCATGTGTAGCTCTATTGTATACTCAGCCAAAAAGATATCAGAATACAGCATGACTGTGAGGGAGAAATATTCTTATTCCTTAGTGAGATAATCTTTAAAAGAGAGAAATTTTAAGATACACAAGAATAATGAACTGATAGACCTCTGACAGCAGGAAATAAAGGTGATGGAGCAATGAATAATAACAAGTCCATTTGTCTGAAATCTTTCAAAGTAGTATATTCATAAATATAATCTGTCATTTGATTTCCATAACTCTTTTTCTTTAAGGCTGTTAAAATAACACTACAAACTACATTCTGCTATGAGAAAGAATAGCATAGAAACGGTTGCTATAAGTAATTATAAAAGATGGGCTTTCATATTTGTGTTATGTCTTTGAATATTAATTGTTTTGGGGAAAAACTTTATTGATATAGTGAAACTTTGTAATAATCTCTTTCAAATAGAAATTTGATAAATTGGTTATAAAACAGAGAAAATCTCTAAAATAACCTAGTATGTTTCATATGCTAGTAACTATTTTGGGAAAAAAAAAGGAATTATAGCATTAGAGATGCTAATCACTATATTTTGTTGGAAAATGGACTTTGATTCTATATAAATCAGTAACCAAGAGAAAATATTTTTGTTCATCAATTTTGCACTATTCCTATTTCATATATTCATATTAATTTTGTTCTTCTCATTTCATTTTAACTTAACATAGCTTTCTGAATCTGAAATTTTTCTTATGTGGTATAAAATGTATACTTTTCCCTATAAGAGAAAAAAAATGCAGTTTCTTTATTCATCTTTACTTTGTTTCCATAACATCCCTGACCTTATTTTTAAATTAAAATAGGTTATTGTGTAATGAGGTGCAATTTGTTCATTTATATGAACCGTATGTGGATTGAAAAAAATCAAGATAAATCTTCATGCACAGCATACAATCAGATTACCCCTGGACCATATATTTACGTTGGGTCTGATAGCAATCAATGGTTTAGCTTCATTGCATTTCAAGATGTATTTGCACCCAGTTGTCCAGTGATAGTGTCCTCACCCTGGAAATAATTTAGTTGCAAATTGACTGGAAGATGGTGAAAATTGAAAGTTAAAATTAGAAATACTCATAATAAACAGCAGAAAAAAGGTCAGATGATGCTGCACTATGATGAGATTGGAATGGTTGGTAAATGAGGTTTTGTGTTTGTCGTGAGATGTATGTGACATGCCTACCCAATGCTGTTGTAATATCTAGCCTAGCAGAAGAGATTATCTGGCAAATTGACGGTGGAAAGAATTTTCTGTTGGACTGGGAAATTAGAATTGCATTCTTTCCTTTGATGTGTCCAAGCCTTGTCCACATTGCATAGCTCATCCAGGAATAATTTAAAATACAGTATTTAACACTGAATACTAGAATCATCTTCAAAAAACAATTATATTCTTAGGATCTGGGCTACAATAATATGTGTAAAACACACAAAGTAAACACTGAAAGCCAAAGCAAATTGCTAATCTCAGCAGATATGTAATGTATGGTTAATTTTTAAATCTTACATTTCACCACTTAAAAATGCTTTAGCTTTGCAGTTGTGACTAGGCAGCGCTTCTCAGAATATTGCAATCATTTCAGTGCTAAGGCATTTTAGAAACGAAGAAGGTAATTAAACATTAGTAAATTAATTATTTTGTGAAGTAAGGATTTATGAGTCAAAAGTTGATTTGTTTTAATGCAATATAGAAATTCTGACTGAGATGCTGGTGAGAGCATGTTATTGATTAATCTTTCAAGGCAACCTAAGGTTATCTAAACATGAGACAGGAGTACATTTTTAAATGTATTTATAGAGTCCACTTAGCTAGTGGACAAAAAGGAAGTGTGATCTTGCATTTTTAGAACAGCATTTTGCATTTTTTTAAAAATTGTCTACTTTAGATGGGAAATAAAAAAGAGGGGGGGGGAGAAGGAGGGAAAGAGAGAAATTGATAACAATAAACTATTTGCAAATGTGTATTTTTAGACTTTAATATTGTTGGTCTTCTTTATGTTGTTGTTAAATTGTGTTTTAGGAACAGGAATAATCACTCCAGAAAAGGAGTTGAAAGCCAATGTGGCCGTAGGGACACAGCAACTCCTGCAGGCAAAAGAAGAAGATGGTGCAGCCAAAAGATCAAAATCCGCTGAGGACAATAAGTTTTGTCATGAGCAGGTAAATAAAGTAATTCCCATTGCCTTGCAAATCTTTCTTGATATTTGTGTGGTTAAAACATAATTTTTCCCATAAAAGAAAAAAAGGTAATTTTTTAAAAATTTTGTTCTGAGTAGTTTTAGAGAACAAAAAGTACCATGCTGCTGAAATGTATGTAAACATTGTGACTGGCAAAATACAAGTGATAATTGATTATTGATATTACTTGTAATGTTACTGAGTCATTAAAATACATGGACTAAAAGCTGTCATGTCTATTCAATATTTTCCAGTTCTATCAATGTCCTTATTGTAACTACAATAGTAGGGACCCAAATCGTATCCAGATGCATGTCCTGTCACAGCATTCAATGCAGCCTGTCATCTGCTGTCCCCTCTGCCAGGACGTCCTCAGCAACAAAATGCATCTCCAGCTTCATTTGACCCATTTGCACAGTGTGTCTCCTGATTGTGTGGAGAAGCTGCTTATGACAGTAAGAATACAAAATATTGATGCATGTTTGACAGAATGTATCTAAAGGTATCACTATGGAATTTATATTCATTTGTACTTAAAAGCTAATTTCTTTTGATTTGTTGAAAACTACTATAGATTTTGTTTATAAGGTCATAGTCAGGACCAGTTAGCTATTTCTTACTCTTGGATGAAAAACAAACATGATATAATTCATTAATTAGCATGTACTTTGTGGTCTTCTTTGATTTATATTTATATCTACAGTATTTAATCAAATCACTAATCTGGGCCCTATGATTTTCAAAATTTCTTTGCTTTCATTAGAAGACCAACATATTTTTTTTAAAAAAGAAGCTATCCAAAACAATAGCAGAAAAAAAGAGAGTAAGATAGTATTTCTACAATATTAATTGAAATATGATAAAAGAAAGCACTGGAATATATAAAATGCTTATGTTTTGTTTAGAAAATCATGAAGTATAAGTATGCTTCCAAAAAAACAATACAATGTGGCTTATATATAAGCAGTGCCATTTCTTTGGTGAATTTATTATTTGTCTTTTTGATTCCTAAAGGTTCCTGTCCCTGATGTGATGATGCCTAATAGTATGCTACTGCCAACAGCCACCACTGAGAAATCAGAGCGTGATACACCTGCAACCATTATAACTGAAGGATCTGGGAAATATTCAGGTAGGCAAGTCTCTTTACAAGGCTTGAAAAATCTGGAAAAAGGGAATCCTCCCTTCTTTTTTCCCTTTAAATATACTAATAGTATTGTTAGCAGACAAAGGAGCTAGGGGAAAGGAAGCAATATTATTTAGGGTCATGTTTTCCAAAATATTTCTAGAGTGCTATTGTACCCCAAAGTGTAAAAAAGGACTTGCTTTTGCTCTTGGTGGACTCAGCTTTCAGAATTGTATATACTTGTTTTTTTAAACACAATTTTGACGTGCGTCCATAGAATTATTATGTGACTCAAATGGGATAATAGATGTACAATGCTTTGTAAATTTAAAGCACACAATAAATATCAGTTATCATTCTTATTATCCAAATAATTGCACATGCTTTAATTCCAACAGCTATTTTTTGGTCATGCATTGCATCAGGCACTCAGTTGTACTCCGAAAAAAAACCACAAAAATAAATCAAAAATAGCCCTTGCCTTTGAGAAGCTTATAATCTAGTCAAGGAGATATATCAAATGGAAAGTAATGTAGAAGTGTCTTAAAAGTCCTAAGAGCATAGGGATTACACAATCTTTAAATGCATATATATATATGTATTTTATTTATTGCATATATAAATATATAAATAGGTTTTTAAAATATCAACATTGTCCCCAGAAAACATAAATGCACATGTATGTGGATGTCACTTTTCACTCAGTACACTTTTCTCTGAAAGACCTTTCTTTGCTTCTTTTGCCCAGGTGAAAGTCCTTTAGATGATAAAAACATCCCAGGCCTTGAAGAATCAAAGGCTGTAATGGAAATTAAGGTTGAAGAACAGAAGCCACCTAAGGAGTCCACAGATATGCCAGAATGGAATAAAAATGGCAGTAAGGATGTCAAGGTTACTGACTCACTGCAAGATCAATTAAATGAACAGCAAAAAAGGCAACAGCTCTCTGTTTCGGATCGCCATGTTTATAAGTATCGCTGTAACCATTGTAGCTTAGCTTTTAAGACTATGCAGAAGCTTCAAATCCATTCCCAGTATCATGCTATTCGGGCAGCAACTATGTGTAGCCTCTGCCAGCGTAGCTTCCGTACATTCCAGGCTCTAAAAAAACACTTGGAAGCAGGTCACCCAGAACTGAATGAAGGTGAACTTCAACAATTGTATGCATCTTTACCTGTTAATGGAGAACTATGGGCAGAAAATGAAAACATGGCACAGGATGATCATGCCCTAGAACAGGAGATAGAGAGAGAATATGAGATGGACCAGGAGGGAAAAGCAAGCCCTGTAGGAAGTGATAGTAGCTCTATTCCAGATGACATGGGCTCAGAACCAAAGCGGACTTTACCTTTTAGAAAAGGGCCAAATTTTACTATGGAAAAATTCCTAGACCCATCTCGCCCATATAAATGTACAGTGTGTAAAGAGTCTTTCACACAAAAGAACATTCTCTTGGTCCATTATAATTCAGTTTCCCATTTACATAAATTGAAAAAAGTCTTACAGGAAGCATCCAGTCCTGTTCCCCAAGAAACCAACAGTAGCACAGATAACAAACCCTACAAGTGCAGCATCTGTAATGTTGCCTATAGCCAAAGTTCTACATTGGAAATCCATATGAGGTCTGTGCTTCACCAGACAAAGGCAAGGGCTGCCAAGTTAGAACCAAGTGGTAATATAAGCGGTGGAAATAATATTGCTGCAAATGTTAATAGTCCTGGACAAGGGATGTTAGAGTCAATGAGCTTACCAGCAGTTAATAGCAAAGATACCCATTTAGATGCCAAAGAACTAAATAAAAAGCAAGCTTCTGAATTAATCTCTGCTCAACCTCCACATCACCCACCCCAGTCACCAGCACAACTTCAGATGCAATTACAGCATGAGTTACAACAGCAAGCTGCATTCTTTCAGCCTCAGTTTTTAAACCCAGCATTTCTGCCTCATTTCCCAATGACGCCAGAAGCGCTGCTGCAGTTCCAACAGCCTCAGTTCCTTTTTCCATTCTACATCCCTGGGACAGAGTTCAGCTTGAGTCCTGATCTGGGCTTGCCAGGCTCGGCCACATTTGGTATGCCGGGAATGGCAGGGATGGCCGGTTCCTTGCTTGAAGACTTGAAGCAGCAGATTCAAACTCAGCATCATGTAGGCCAAACCCAACTCCAGATATTACAGCAACAAGCACAACAATACCAAGCTACCCAGCCCCAAATTCAGTCTCAAAAGCAGCAGCAGCAGCAGCAGCAACAGCAGCCGCAGCAGCAGCAGCAGCAGCAGCAACAGCAGCAGCAGCAAGCGACCAAGTTGCTAAAACAAGAACAAAACAGTATTGGAAATGTGGATTGTCCATTAAAGAAGGATTTGCCATCATATAAGGATACAGAAGAGATTTCTGAGAAGCCAGAAAAGCCAAAGCAAGAATTTACAAATGAAAATGAAGGACTCAAGGAAAACAAAGACATGAAGAAACAAAAACCCTTAGAACCAACCATCCCTCCACCCCGGATAGCTTCAGGGGCAAGAGGAAATGCTGCCAAAGCCTTGTTAGAAAACTTTGGTTTTGAATTAGTCATTCAATATAATGAAAACAGGCAGAAAGTACAGAAGAAGAACAAAGCTGGAGAAGGGGAGAACACTGATAAACTGGAATGTGGGACATGTGGCAAATTATTTTCCAATGTTCTTATTTTAAAGAGTCATCAAGAACATGTGCATGGCCAGTTTTTTCCCTATGGAGCTCTAGAAAAATTTGCTAGGCAGTACAGAGAAGCCTATGACAAGCTTTATCCCATTTCACCCCCTTCTCCAGAGACTCCACCTCCACCACCCCCACCACCTCCCTTGCCTCCAGCCCCTTCTCAGCCTTCTTCTGTTGGTTCTGGGAAAATCCAGAACACACCTCCTACTCCCCTGCAGGCTCCACCACCTACACCTCCCCCTCCTCCCCCTCCTCCTCCTCCCCCTCCTCCACCTCCTCCTCCACCTTCTGCTCCCCCTCAGGTCCAGCTACCTGTTTCTCTAGACCTTCCCCTTTTCCCTCCCATTATGATGCAACCAGTCCAACATCCTGCACTACCTCCTCAGCTTGCTCTCCAATTGCCACAAATGGATACCCTCTCTGCAGATCTCACTCAGCTTTGCCAACAGCAGCTTGGATTGGATCCAAATTTCTTGAGGCATTCTCAGTTCAAGCGCCCACGGACAAGAATCACAGATGATCAATTAAAAATCTTGCGGGCTTATTTTGATATCAACAATTCTCCAAGTGAAGAACAGATCCAAGAAATGGCAGAAAAATCTGGTCTCTCCCAAAAAGTAATCAAACACTGGTTTCGGAATACCCTTTTTAAGGAACGGCAAAGAAATAAGGATTCGCCATACAATTTCAGTAATCCTCCCATAACTGTATTGGAAGATATCAGAATTGATCCCCAGCCTACCACTTTAGAACATTACAAATCAGATGCATCTTTCAGTAAAAGGTCTTCTAGGACTAGGTTTACCGACTACCAGCTTAGAGTATTACAAGACTTTTTTGACACAAATGCTTATCCAAAAGATGATGAAATTGAGCAGCTTTCCACTGTCCTCAACCTACCTACCCGAGTGATTGTCGTGTGGTTCCAGAATGCCCGTCAGAAAGCTCGCAAGAGTTATGAGAATCAAGCAGAAACTAAAGATAATGAAAAGAGAGAACTCACAAATGAGCGATATATAAGAACAAGCAACATGCAATACCAGTGTAAAAAGTGCAGTGTGGTTTTCCCCAGAATTTTTGACTTGATTACCCATCAGAAAAAACAGTGTTATAAAGATGAAGATGATGACGCCCAAGATGAGAGCCAAACCGAAGACTCTATGGATGCCACAGATCAAATGGTGTATAAACATTGCACGGTATCTGGCCCAACAGACACTGCCAAAAACTCAGCTGTCACTGCAGCAAGTTCTGGTTCTGGCTCTAGTACTCCCCTGATCCCTTCCCCTAAACCAGAGCCTGAAAAAACTTCTCCTAAACCTGAATACCCCACAGAAAAGCCAAAGCAGAGTGACACTTCTCCTCCTTCTCAATGCACCAAACCCATCCTTCCCGTACCAACACCATCCTCAGATCCACAGCCTTCAGCCTCTCAGTCACAGCCACCAAAACAATCCCAACTTATTGGAAGGCCCCCCTCTGCCTCACAAACAACACCTGTCCCTTCCAGCCCACTACCAATCTCAATGACTTCTCTCCAGAACAGTCTACCTCCGCAGTTGCTACAATACCAATGTGATCAGTGTACAGTTGCCTTTCCGACTCTGGAACTTTGGCAGGAGCACCAGCACATGCATTTCCTAGCAGCTCAAAACCAATTTCTCCATTCTCAGTTTTTAGAAAGGCCCATGGATATGCCCTATATGATATTTGACCCCAACAATCCACTGATGACAGGACAGCTACTTACTGGTCCTTTAGCTCAAATGCCACCACAAACAGGCTCATCCCACACGACAACCCCTGCGACTGTTTCTGTTTCACTGAAGAGGAAAATGGATGATAAAGAAGATAATAATTGTAGTGAAAAGGAGGGGGGAAATAGCGGTGAAGATCAACATCGTGACAAACGTTTGAGGACCACAATCACCCCTGAGCAGCTGGAAATACTGTATGAAAAATACCTGCTGGATTCCAATCCAACCAGAAAAATGCTGGATCACATTGCACGTGAGGTTGGACTGAAAAAGAGGGTGGTACAGGTCTGGTTTCAGAACACTAGAGCTCGAGAAAGGAAAGGCCAGTTCCGTGCAGTGGGGCCAGCCCAATCTCACAAACGATGCCCCTTTTGTCGAGCCTTGTTCAAAGCAAAGTCAGCTTTAGAAAGTCATATTCGTTCTCGTCACTGGAATGAAGGAAAACAGGCAGGTTACAGTTTGCCACCAAGCCCTTTGATATCAACAGAAGATGGAGGAGAAAGTCCACAAAAGTATATATTTTTTGATTATCCACCTTTGTCATTAAGTAAAATTGATCTCTCCAGTGAAAATGAATTGGCTTCCACTGTTTCAACGCCTGTTAGTAAAACAGCAGAGCTGTCCCCCAAAAACCTTTTAAGTCCTTCTTCTTTCAAAGCAGAATGCACTGAAGATATAGAGAATCTAAATGCTCCTCCTGCTGAAGCTGGGTATGACCAAAATAAAACTGACTTTGATGAGACTTCATCAATTAATACAGCTATCAGTGATGCTACCACAGGAGATGAAGCTAATAATGAAATGGAAAGCACCACTGGAAGTACTGGAGATGTAAAACCTGCATTATCCCCAAAAGAGCCCAAAACACTTGAAACTTTGCCAAAAACAGCAACCACACCTACAACAGAGGGTTGCGATGACAAATTTCTCTTTTCCCTTACAAGCCCCTCAATCCATTTTAATGACAAAGATGGTGACCATGACCAAAGTTTTTATATCACTGATGACCCTGATGATAATGCTGACCGGAGTGAAACATCAAGCATAGCTGATCCTAGTTCACCTAATCCTTTTGGATCCAGTAACCCTTTTAAATCCAAAAGTAGTGATCGACCAGGTCACAAGCGTTTTCGAACCCAAATGAGTAACCTTCAACTCAAGGTCCTCAAGGCTTGCTTTAGTGACTATCGAACTCCCACCATGCAAGAATGTGAAATGCTAGGGAATGAGATCGGCCTGCCTAAACGAGTTGTCCAAGTGTGGTTTCAGAATGCTCGGGCAAAAGAAAAGAAATTTAAAATTAATATAGGGAAGCCATTCATGATCAATCAAAGTGGAACTGATGGCACCAAGCCAGAATGTTCTCTATGCGGGGTGAAGTACTCTGCCCGTTTGTCCATCAGAGATCATATTTTTTCCAAACAACACATTTCAAAAGTGAGAGAAACTGTTGGAAGTCAGCTAGACCGGGAGAAAGATTACTTAGCTCCTACAACTGTTCGACAGCTGATGGCACAGCAAGAACTGGATCGTATAAAGAAGGCGACAGATGTTCTTGGCTTAAGTGTACAGCAACCAGGCATGATGGACAGTAGTCCACTTCATGGTATCAGTCTGCCAGCAGCTTACCCAGGACTACCTGGCCTTCCTCCAGTTCTTTTACCCGGAATGAACGGTCCATCTTCCTTGCCAGGATTTCCACAAAATTCAAACTGTAAGTCGTTAACAGAAATAAGACAATTTAATTGATTTATTATTAGCATGCAGCGAATCATGTGTAATTAAGAATGATGTGTATTCCAATTTCTTTCATTTTTAATAGGAGACATATTAAATTTTGTAAAAAAATATATTTAATGATTATAATAAATAACTAGGCTATATAATTCAACCTTTGTAACATGCAATATTGTACTATAATAAGGATTCTATTTAATCAAAAACCCAGAAACATTTTAATTTATTTGTACAGCTATATTTTATGTCAGTTTTATATAACAATTCAGTAGTGTTGTTAATAACATTATTTTATATAAGGTTTAGCTTATTTGGTGTATTTATTAGGAAAATATTTAAATAGTATCTATAATCTAAGTGTATATGCTTACAAAATTTAAATGGGAGGTTTTTTTTCTAAGTGCCAGGGAGTTCAAAAGTAAAAAGTCTTAGAGAAATCCACCTGCAGTACACTCACTAGGTAATATCTATGGTTTTTTTTTAAATACATAATATCCATAGGATGTTTTAAAATTGTTATGAAAAAATTAGTTTTTTCAACACATTCTTCAAAAATGACAATATTGGTATTCCATTAAAATTCATCCATTTATATTTTTTTTCAAGTAAAGATTCAGAATTGGGATATAGCAGCAAGAAAACTAGATTTGAATCAGAAGATCTGAGCTTGAATCCTGGATTTACCATATGTTAACCATCTGATTTTGGTTGTCACTTAACTAGTCCTCACTTTTTCTGTCTGTAAGATAAGTTGGTTTTACTAGATTAAATCTTAGATCCCTTTCAGCTCTATCTAGACAAATGCAAAATTCTACAAAATTATAAAACTGAGGAAAATTGTAAAGAAAGCTATAGGTGTTTGAATCTACAAGTCTGTAACTGATAAAAAGACAATAACTTACAGTGAGTTTTTCTATTTTGATGCATCTTCAGAGATACTGAATGTTATTATAAAAGAATTATTGATTATCCTTTGTCAGGTAGTGATGCAGTAAAATCAATGAAAATCTGAAAGAAATTAGATAGAATCCATTAGTTATAAAAATTAGTCCTCTATTAATTTACTTTTCCTGAAAATAATTTTTATTTTCAAATTAACAAAGTGAATGGTTTTTTTCAATTAATATTTAAAGTTTTTTTTCCAAAAGAATCCACTCATGTGGTTTGAGTACATGTTTTGAAAATTCATAAATCCTTTTCCCTCTCTTTGCTAAAGTATACACCAATTTTAGTCTGACTTCTTCATTTCCTACTCAAATGTCAGTATTTATAACTATATTCTCCCACAAAAATGAATTTCCAATTAATTTTTCAAGGAGATTATAGTAATGTAGAACTTTTATACATTTTAAATATTAATTTACTGACCTGAAAATAATGTCCAATGACTTTACTGCTAACTTTAGAAAGCAAGTACTTATTTTGAGATTGAGTCCAAAATGTACAAAATGACATCAATATTCAAGGTTATTTCAGTGGAAATTAATTTTTTAAAGAACTTACTTTTATCTTGATACCTAGAATATTTCTGGAAAAAGGAGTTTATATTTGAAATCAGGAGTATATTTAAATTAAAGTTTCTACCTTTGTGATGATGAGATTGCTTTTACTTATAGAATGTCTCATTAACTTTAAAAAAATCACACTTTCATATATCACTGAGATAAATGCTTTAAATGTTTAAGAACACCATTTGCAACAACAACAAAAAAAACTATGATTAACTGTACATACATCCACACATACATACATAGTGATACCTTGGTTGAGCCAAATAGAATTAAAGTAACTGTGCCTTTAATATACAGATCTAGCTTGATTGATGAGGACCATGCTATTGTCTCTGTAAGTAGTGGTCAAAGCATCTTGTTTTGTTGTTTTTTCTTTTCTTTTTTTTTTTTCTGTTCATTGGGTCAGAAGGGTTTTCTGATCTTTCTGATCTACAATGCATTCTTTGGCTGACTGCCCTCCTGTTTTTGTCAAACTGTTACTAGCACTCAGAGTGCCCATGAAAAAGAGAAGCGTTTGAAATGCCATAAACACACTAACTTGTTTCCTCATTTGGCTATACACAAATACTATTTATATTCCCCCAAAACATTAGAGACCTGTTTATGAAGATCAGAGATTCTAGGAAGATGTTATTTGCTTAAATTGCTCCTCAGCTAGGAACATCTTTAAAAGCACTGTGCACTGGATAACTCAGAGCTGTCTTATCTGTTGCCTTATTAAATCGTGGACCAAAGCAGACCAGAGAGTGTTGTAAAGGTAAAAGGTCCGTAAACATTGTTAACTACTGGAATTTGTAATTTCCCCTGAATCAGTCCTTTGTTCGTGATAGATTTTAAACATTAGCACAGTAGTATAATCAGTGGGATACCAACTGAGTGCCAGTGGCAGACCATCTCTCTACCCTTTCAGATCACATCTTTTTTTAGGTTAATTGACCTGTGGTGATTCAAGCTGAATATTTAACTGGTTAGTGAAATCTTACTTCTAGATTTTTCTATCTCAGTACACTGTGTCACACTAAACCACCTTTGTTTTATAAGAATTGTGAAATGAAATGAAAATATTTCATAAGAAAATATCATCTATAGTTTTCCAATATATTGATAACTTGCTACAAACATGCTCTATTGTGTAAGTGTAAGGCAAGTTCATATTAGACCCTCTTCTAAGATCTAGTTACTAAAAGTATATACTAAGTTGTTTTGCAATGCTAAGGCAAACCCAAAGCTCAGATTCCCAAGCCTATTATTAGAGATCTGATCCAGAGTAGGAGTTGTATGAGCAAAGTAATAAGACAAGCCACCTCTGGAAATCAATTTCTTTACCAGGAATATTAACATATTTTCTTATTCTGTGGATGAAATTTCCATTCTTATTGGCTACCAAGTATAGGTCATGTTCAGTTTCCTTATACAACCCTTTTAATCAGGTTTCCTACCAATTACTCTAACTGCCTAGCTATTCTCAGTTACTAGGAGACCCTTTCATCAACAGTTTATTTGATGTGTGCCTCAGAATGACTGTTGCTCTTAGATATTATTTTTCCCGTATTTTCCATTTCACATTCTCCCTGTTTTTAGTCAGCCAGACTCCTCTATTATGATCATGTGCTAAAGGGGAAGATGGCAATAAAAAATATATGTGCCTATATAAACCAAAATAATTAGAAAAATTCTAGTTTACTTTTCATCATTTGGGCCATTGGTTTACTTTGGCATTTTGCTCAAAGTAGACAGGGAAAGCACTTGATTTTCTACTTTTAACCCATTCACTTTCTCATTTTCAAGTGGGGTATGTTTTTCAAATGTTCCATTGATCTATAGGAATACTGCTGACTCTAACTTTTAAAAAAATGCAATCTGAAAACATTTCTATTCTTACAATTTTTTCATACCTCAATTTAGGGCTGCTTTACTTAATGGAAACACTTTATAATTATTTTAGCACAACTATCTTTGGTCCCATGTAAGTGATGATTACTTGACTTGGAAAAATGAATTTCCCCTTTTGGGAGATCTTGGTAAAAGAAATTTGGAAAAAATATATATGTGTGTGTGTGTGT
>JAJPUD010005340.1:79712-82212 GCA_023553655.1 Myrmecobius fasciatus
TATATATATATATATATATATATATATATATATATATATACAGTGGTGAGGCACGTATTTTCTCTGAAAGCATTACTTTCTGGAATCGACAGCTGTTTCTGAAAAACTGATGGTGGTATGATGTTATTCCCAGAAACACTGTTTTCTCTGAGTGGAGTTTCTAGGAATTGAGGTGGAGGTTGGGGTGGGAATAGACTGTAGTGTTTAGTATTACCACTCTATATAGCATGGAAAATTTGACCTACAGTTAGTTTGGAGTTGCCATCAATTCTACTACATTAAAGTCACATTTCAGTTTTTTCTCCTCTAGTTTCCTAATTTTATACTATGAAACTGTTCCATTGAACTATTGGTTATAGGTTTCTTAAATATTTTCATCTTTTACTAACAAATCTATTGAAATACATATTGACTTGGTAGTTTTTGTTGTTCCATATTTGTCTTTTTTTCTAAAATTTTACTCATAGTATACAACTGATAATTTAGCATTATTCTAGCAATTGCCTATCTTTATCAGTCCCTCTCTTCTTCTTAAAAACAAACAACTGATAGTGTTTCAACACAGTGTCAAGTGACTTTTAAGATTCATTCTGTAGTCTTCTAAAAAGCTTCCATTACTCTATAATGTGGCCTCCAGATGGGACTTCTAGACCTCATTTGGGAGAAAAGCATGTCAACAACCATGATCTTTTTTGTTTTCTTTTCATTTTGCTGTTATCTCTTATATATGTATTTCCTTAAATTTTGAGAAGTTAGGGTGAAAGAAAATTAATTTCATTGCCTCAGTTTGAGTAGGAGGGGAAAAAAGTAAATACCAAACTGTTCTCCAAAATTATGTATGCAGTTAACAAAGGATAAAGGCTGTTGTACTAAAGGCTAAGGCCAGCTTTTTGAAGAGGCAGAATAGGAAACTAAATAATGTGATTTACAAAATTTCAAAAAGTACCTATACCCCAATATGTCTTCTCCATGAGTCTCACTAATGCCATTAGTGATCACTTACACCATTAGAGATTTGTTTCTTTGGTTTAACCTACTGCTATTAAAATTCAGAATTTTCACATCCTCAAAGTAACATACTAACTTTTATTAATTAAGGACTTTTAAGGTAATGCACTTATCTGATCTTTTACTAAAACAGTTTTTAATAGGGAAGGAGAAAGGACAGAGAGAATATTGGGTGCAATGATATCATGAGGTAGAAGGCAGAGTGAGAGGGATGCAGAAAGGGGAGGCTACCTTATAAATGTCATAGTATAGTCTCTCCTAAGTCCTGATTTTGGCTAGGACCAGTCAAACTAGATCTTAACATCTAAATGGGCCTATCAAATATAATTGGGTTGTAGGGTAATCATACTGCACCAAGTCCATAGTTTTCCATTCTATTTCTTTCCTGTCAAAGATCCTGCTCTTTTCTTTTCTTTCTTTTTTTTTATTCCTGTTTTTTTCTTTAAAAAAAAAGAAAAGAAAAAAAGATGTTTCTTTATCATTTTCTCTTTGAAATGTAGTGCTATTCGAAATATCTCCTTAATATTCAAATCAAATCCTTGTAACTCAGATAAGTACTTTGGCCTGGTGAGTAAGTAATTTAGGAAAAAAAAGCCAATAAATATGGGCTCCATTTCTGGATGTACTATGCCATCATTAAATAAACCATCCCTTTCAAGTTGCTTAAGCTCTCTAAGATTGCATTGTCTCATCTTTTAAATATACTTATCCTTGCCTACCAATGGGAATGTTGGAGGAATATTTATATAACACAACTGGTGCTCTCTGTGGTTAGGCAAAAGCACAGAAATATAAACAATGTCAGAGAAGAACTGTGTATGTCAAAATTGGAAAGAGGAATAGTCAGTAAGAGAATAGGTTAACTTAGGGTAATTCAGTAATGATAAGGATCAAGTAGAGTGATGTTGAGGATGTCAAAATACTTTAATTGCTAAGTCTACAAAATGCTTCCTCATTTAGATAAATCAGAATCCAGTGGCAGCACCATCACACATGTTTTCTTTCTAGCTGTTTTTTTTTTTCCCCTCTCCTATCTAATCTCTTCTGATGATGCATTTTAACTTCTTAGTATTTCCTTGGCAATTTAAATAAAAGAGAGTCTGTGACTGGCTCTAAATAGTCCCTCTGTTAAATCTCCTAACCATTACTCTGCATCCTAATTGCCTTATTCCTAAGTAATGCTAAGCATCTGGATATTGATGATTAAACTTGCCCACTTGATTAGTTCTTCCATGAAACAAATACAGTCAAACTTCTATCACTGTTCCAATGGTTATCATCTCATCCAGGAACAACTTTTCCTGGGGACTGCTTTCTTGTTGCCATCACTCAAGCCTTTCAATCTTCTCATTCTTCTTCCAAGTTTATTTGCTTCTGAAAACCCCATCTACAATAAAAGCCCAGCATCTTGCAATTTCTTTTTTTCTGTGCTTTTTCTTTTGCCATCCTTTAGTTTCTTGGCTACACTACCCAGCTCATAAAAATTGCTTTG
>JAJPUD010005340.1:89712-112043 GCA_023553655.1 Myrmecobius fasciatus
TGATAACTATATAGCCTCCTTTATTTTCTTCTTCTCAAGATTTGGCCAATACTAGAGAGGAAAGGAAGAGGGAAGAAGTCATTTGAGTTGTTTGTTAGAACTGAGAAATCCAGATAATGTTACATAATATAGTTTCATCCCTATCTGTCTGAATGCTTTTTAGGGGCTTCTTACTTATATTGAATCATTTCCTGAATTAGCATTTCCTTTTTGGGGGAGGAGGGTAGAATTTTTAAAATTTTATTTTATTTTTAATTTATGGGATAAAAACAAACATTTCTCATAATATAGTATAATAAAAAAAAGATTACACATGAAACTAGAATCTGTTGTGTACAATTTGGTATTCCCACTTACATATATATAATAAATATATGTGTATATACAATTTAGATATAAGAAATTTATTTTTTTTTCTTTTTTCCCTCTGAAGATTCTACCCTCTTCTACTAAATACCAAATGTGAAACATGGCTCCCACATAAGTTGAATTAATCATGATTCCCTGCCCAGCAGTGTGGGGAAAACAATACTGATCACCTCAAAAGATGTGGGATCAATCTTTTCTCTGAAACTTTTAATCTATCAATCAACCTTTCAATCAATTATGAAATATCTATTAAGCACTTATTACTATTTACTACTATGTGCTTTAAATAAACAGGAAATCACTAGACCTTTTTGAGACTCTCTACATCTAGTGACACCAGATTCCATGATTCTTGAAGTCTTTATCATCTCCAGATCTGTGAGCCTATAAAACAATAGATAAACATTGTATGGTATAGTGAAGAGAACAATGGAATAGGTATCAGGAGATATGGGTTCTAGTCCTGCTTCTGCCCATGGGTAGTTAGTTGGCAAATGAGATAGAGTGCCTGAATCAGGAAGACTCATCTTCCTGAGTTCAAATGTGGCCTTAGACACTTATTAGCTAAGAGGCCATGAACAAGTCACTTAACCCTGTTTGCCTCATTTTGCTCATCTGTAAAATCAGGTGAAGAAGAAAATGACAAACTACTCCAATATCTTTGCCAAGAAAACCTCAAATGTGGTCACGAACAGTTGGACACAACTTAAAAACAAACCTGGTTCCATCCATTTTATGACCCCTAGGGAAGTCCTCCATAAATGTCAATTTCCTCACTTATCTAGTGAAAGAAGTAATGGGCTAGCTGACCTTCAAAGTGCCTTCCATTAGAGCAGGTCAAAGCTTCCATGCTGATCTGCAGTGAGAGTTGCTCTCCAATGTCCACCTTACTATCAGGTTGCTAGTCTCAAAAAATCAATCTTCCCCAAATCCCTTCAAAATTTTAGCATTCTATGAATGAGCTGTTTGCATCCTCATTAACATGGGATGAAGGTTACCACATTAACTATTAGAAAGTGAGCAAGTGATCACTTGTACCAAGGTTGTTTATCCTAAGTTTTGATACTCTTCCCATCATGTTAACTGTCTTTACATCTTTGGAACAAGAATGAATCACACAAATATGGAACAAAGAGGAAATGGTTCATTAACATATTGCAAGGTTGAGTGATTCCCTTAATGTCTGGAACCCAGGGAGCACAACTTGGAAAAGTACTAGTACCCTAAGGTGGAATTATAGCCCTAGGGGCCAATTCCCTTATCACCATAACCATTCACAGCTCAGCTTGTCAAGTAATTTAAAGAGAACAGCTTAACCAGACTCCTATTTTAGTGATGCAAAATTAGTACTCAACCATTCACAGAGATTTGCATATCTTTTTACCAAATTAACATGACAGAATTATAGAAGTTAATGATAGGAAAAAAAAAAAGGAGTATTATTGGGTCATTTAGTCAATTGGGCAGGATGTCTGCTCCCTAGATTTTGCTACTACTCTGTGCAAATGACAAAGGTCACCACCAACCAAGGACAGAGGGCCATTCCTTTAAGAAAAGGGAAGTTGAGAGGAAGGGGCTGTCAGACCTGTGATTTCATTTATCTGATGCATAAATTCTCTTAACCAATGCAGATCAGCATTTCTTCTGTAACTTAAAGCCTGAGGAACTGAGGTTAAGTGACTTGCCCAAAGGATGTGTCATATTAAAAGTAGATGTCAAAAGCTCAACATGAACATTGACTGGTTTTAATGCCTCTCAAAACCAGACCTCAGTCCACTGGGCTAGCTGCCTTTTTGTATAAATCTTTCCTCAGAATTCTTCTGTAGTATCAGGCATGAAACAGAATTTAAAAAAAAAAATTATGTTAAATGGCATTCAATTGTTAAATGCAAATTTCTCTTTTCAGGCTTTCACCCTGATTAATGAGGTAAAACTTAAGAAAAGAGAATTAAAAGGAGTTTATTAAAATGCCAAGGCAAGAAAGAAAGAAAGAAAGAAAGAAAGAAAGCATTGACTATAGCTGAAATCAGCAAGATTGGAATCCCACCACAGGTTTTTAAAGATAACATTAAGTAAAAAGAATAAAATAATCCAATAGGTATACATCACCAAAAGGTGATTGCATCTCAGCTCCTCCCTAAGAATTTTAATTGGCTCACATTTCAAATGAGGAGGATTTGTGGTAGCTGCTGCCTTGTACTCCATGTAAAGAGATAGGATAATTATAGCACATGTGCACATGACTACCTGCCAATTAGCAGGTGGGATAAGGGAGTTGAGATATAAGTGGCATACTAGCTGATGCTTCCCCCAATAGATTAACAAATACTAGGGAAATAGACAGAACTGGGAGCAACAGGACTGTTATATAAATTTCAATCCAATATTATCCTGATTTCAATTGATATCCCTTTGTTGATGGTTAGGCTGAAAATCAAGCAGACTTTCTTACTTTGAAACATTCATAGTTTTGAAATCTTCTATAGAGAGGTAGTTTGCTGGGTTTAGTATCAGGAAGACCTGAGTTCAAATCCCTCTCTTTGCACTTAACTAGCTTGATATTATTGACACGTTACAACATTTTCAGCTTTAAGGTAACTTTTTGTTCCTTTTTTTAAAATGATAGCTTTTTATTTTCAAAATATATGCAAAGATAGTTTTCAACATTCACCCTTGCAAAACTTTGTGTTCCAGATTTTTCTTCCTTCCTTCTCCCCATCCCCACCTATAGATGGCAAGTAATCCAATATATGCTAAACATGTGCAATTCTTCTATACATATTTCCACAATTATCATGCTGCACAAGAAAAGTCAAATCGAGGGAAAAAAATGAAAAAGAAAAAAATGAAAAAGAAAAAAAAAAGCAAGCAAACAACAACAAAAAAGGTAAAAATACTATACGGTAATCTACACTCAGTCTCCACAGTCCTCTCTCTGGATGCAGATGGCTCTCTCCATCACAAGTCTATTGGAATTGGAATCACCTCACTGTTGAAAAGAGCCAAGTCTATCATAGTTGATTATCACATAATCTTATTGTTGCTGGGTACAATATTCTCTTGGTTCTATTCACTTCACTTAGCATCAGTTCATATAAGTCTCTCTAGGCAAGGTAACTCTTTAAGACAATAAATTCTTAATATTGAAATGTCCACACCAATGAAATTGGTATGCCTCAAGGTTGCCCATGATTCTACTACAATAACAGCAGCCCTAGCATTCTATGATATAGTGAGACATTGCCCTTACCTGTAAAAATGAGAAGAGGCTGAGCAAGCTCATCTCTAGGGTGGCTCCTGTTCAGAGTGCTATGTCAATGTCCTATAAGGATCACCATGTTATAGTGGAGTTAGGCAATGCTGGATCTGCTCCAACGCTAAATGACTGTGATTTTGGACAAGCCTTGGTTTTTTTTGTCTATGAAATGAAGAGATTGGAATAAATGATTTCTAAGGTAACTTTCAGATCTTAACATCTGTAGTAGTATGTGCATAAAGTCATATTTCAACCACAATTTCATCATGGTATTATGGCATTAAGTTTGGGATCTTTGAGGCCATATGAACAAATATGCTTATAAATAAGGAGATTGAAGCCAAAATGTTTTGAGTGGATTTGAAGGTAGGTTTTCTTGATTCCAGGTCTAGTGCTCTATCCTCTTAACCATGTTCACTCTTAAATTTGACCTTAAATCCATTTATAGATTTGTTTAAACAGAGAATGGACAGTCCTAAATGGGGTTTGCATATTTCCTGATCTGAAGATAGTAGACTCTATCAGATGAATTGTACAGTAGTACCAATTTTACAGTAGAGCGCTTTATAGTATTTGTTTTTTGTAAGTCCTTCTTTGACATGGTTTGCTGAGTAAGGAAATAGAAAGGGAATTATGAAATAGCTGTTATTCAGTTCAAAGGTAAAAGATTATCCATTCAACTCTATCAGAACTCACTTCCCTAAATGGGGTCAAGTAACAGGAGTGCAAGAATGCCAGCAGTATCTGGAAGTGGAACTGTGCTGAAGTGGCATCCCCAATAAAAATGGTCCCGAGATTCAAGGATTATTGGAGCCAGAAAGCTCCCTCTGCCCTGGGGTCCTCAAGTTCTATTCCCAATTCCTACATAATGGATTAATGCACTAAATAGGATGATATGATATGCTAATCTGCATTTTCTACTCAGTTGCAAGTATGCCTTGGGCATTTTTCCATAAGGCAAGCATAAAAATGAATCACTAAGCATGTAAGACTATAGGAGTTAGCAGTGGTTGTTGTGGATAGAATCCTGGTGTCTTAGTCAGGAAGATCTGGGTTCGATTCCCATTTAGGAATCATACAGCCTTTGTGACTCTCATCATGTGACTTCACCTAAGTAAAGTATATATACTCTGGAAATGCTCATACTCTTAGGTTGAGTTGCAATGCTAGAGATCAACTCCCTATATTCTATAATCACTCAACAAGCATTTATTAGGGGGTCAAATTCTAATGGGAAAGACAACATACAAACAACTATGTATATACAAAATACTGTGCTAATGAGAGATAATAGCCGGGGGAAAATTCTAACTGGGAGAGAGAATTTTCTTCTACAAGTTAGAATTTAAAATGAATCTTGAAAGAAATCAAGACATTCAGGAGGCAGAGATATTGAGGAAGAGCATTGCTGGCATGGAATTAGGAAGAGAAATGTATGTAGAGAACAGCATTTACTATGTGCTAGGCACTGTGCTAAGAAGCACTTAAACACCAAGGATAAAAAATTAGTCTCTAAGTTCTCAAGGAGCTTTCATCACAACAGGGGAAAACAACATATAAAAGGAACTGGAAAGTGTTCTGGCAAGAGGTAAGGTAGAAAAGTCCAGAGAGTTAAAAATGGAGCCAGGAGAAGAGTGAGCACAGATGGTCTGGGCACTTCATAATGTGATCTAGGCACAAATTCACTAGAGGAGGACAAAGATTGACAGTTGTTTCCCCCTTCTTTTAATTTATTCTCTCTTTTTCACTCCTCTCTGCTCCCTGATTCATTAACCCCTTCCTCTATTTCTCTCTTTACTTTTCCTCCTTTTTCCCTTCCCTTTCCTTCCCTTCTCTTCCTTCCTTCCTTCTTTCCCTTCTTTTCTTTCCTTCCTTCTTTCCCTTCTTTTCCTTCCTTCTTTCCTTCCTTCCTTCCTTCCTCCCTTCCTTCCCTTCCTTTTTTCCCTTTCTTTTTTCCTCCCTCATTTCCCTCTTTCCTCCCTCCCCACCTCCCTCCCTTTCTCCCTCCCTTCTTCCTTCCATTAATCAAAGATTGATCAAATCTCCACATTATGTTCATGGTTCTGTGATGTATACCAAGATAAATAAGACAGAAATCAATTCATCATAGTGCTTACAGTCTAGTAGGGATGAGGATGCATATATATATTCCATAATGCAAGACAAGATGTGACAATTTTGGGTGGTACGTAGTACCATGAAAAAATATAAAAGAGAACAATCACTTCTTGCTACAAAGATCCAGCCCCTTAAGAGTAACTTTAAAAAATGTTTTTATGCACACCAATGATAAGTTTGGAAGTATGTATACATATATTCGATTTGCCAATATTTTAACGTGATTAACATGTAGTGGATATCCTGCCATCTAGGGGGAAGGGTGGGGAGTTGGGGGGAAAAATTTGTGGCGGAAAACTATGTAAGGGTTATTGTTGAGGAATTACCCACACATATGTTATTCAAATAAAATAAAAATTAAAATAAATAAAAAAAAAAAAAAAAAAAAAATGTTTTTAACAGGAGTCATGACATTCAGGTTTTGTTTTTATTTCATCAAATACTTAAAATAAATAAATAGAAACAAAGAATAGAACAGAATGCCAACACTATCCATGTTATGTCAATAAATTTAGTTCTTTTGATTTTTGAATTTCCTCAGTTTATTTTTTTTCTCATTTCATCTATGGCATTGCATTAATATTAAATTAGGCACTTAGATGCTTTCCCTACATCCCACCATATTCCCACAGAGCTGATCTGAGTGTAGAATTCACACTGACTTCAAAAGAAATTTTGTTGTCAGAATAAGAAACAAGACAAGAAGCCAGTCCATGGGTGTTAATGTGAAGGGTTTAAAGCTCATAAATGTAAGAGAAAAGATACTGTACGAATGATCAAGATATAACAATGACAAACTGTGTTCCAAAGCTGTCTTAGTTTCTCCATGGTGCACTTAATGCTTGTCTCCTATCAATTATCCAGAAATGTTTCATAAAGAAAAGAAATGCTATTGTAAAGGTTAGGGGTGGGTGATGGTTGAATTCTTGGGAAGATTCAAGTATAGAGATAAAAAAAAAAGGGATAAAAATACACACAACTATATACAAGCAGCATGATTAAAGTGAAGAGAGAGTTGGCTTTAGTGTTAGGAATATATGGTACAAGTCTTGCCTATGACATATACTAGTTCTGTGAGCTAGATAAATTGCTTAATTTCTTGGTGCTACAGGAAATTATCTAAGTCTACAAGTTACAAAGAAATTTTCAACATGCATTATTAGAGGGATTTTATACAATAGGGAGAAATAATATTGTAAGGATCTGTACCCTGTCAAATACACACAAACATGTATATGACTATGTCTCTCTCTACATATATATGTATTATCTATCTATATGAATACATATACCTATATACATCAACATATATGCCCAAACAAACAACATAAATAAATTCAAGTAAAGATAGCCATAAAATTGGACATTATCGTGTTCATAAAGTAAAAAAAAAATATCCTGCCCAGGTCCTCTCCTGATTATTGTGGTTGTTTGGTCATGTCAAAAACCTCATGATCCTGGGACCATGAGGTTTTCTTAGAAAAGAGCAATTTGCTATTTCCTTCTCCAGTGGGTTAAGGCAAACAGAGGTAAGTGATTTGTTTAAGGCCATATAGCTAATAAATGTCTAAAGCCAAATTTGAATACAGGTCTTCCTGACTCCAGATCCAGCATGTTATTTGTCAAGCCATCTAGCTGCTTCTTATTAGTAGACTCTATATGGCACAACTTTCATTTTCTTATGTGTTTCACTGGCTGTTTAACTTTTATATGAGGTCTTAAAAACCGTTAATACTGCATTCTTGGAGGGAGGATTCTCAGAAGATGGTGGAATAGGTAAATAGGTAAATTTTGGTAAATTTCAAGCTCTCTCAGATTTCCCCACAAAAAGAATAAATTTGCACCTCAGGGAGAACACAGACTAGAAAAATCAAGAAGACTTGGGCAGAGCAGGGGTCCTCCAGATACAACTTGACAAGCGCTGAAGAAAGACCCAGAACTAGGATTAACTCAACTAAAGTGCAAACACCTCCAGGCTAGCTTTGTAGAAATATCAAGGGGGGACCCCTGGGCCTAGTTGGTTGTGGCTGGAACTTCAGTTGGAATCATAGACACTTTCACCTCCCAAACTGTTCAATTGGGATTTGAGTCTGGGAAAGTAAACCTCAACTGATTGGGAATGTCAGGCCCAGCTGTGCTGCTGAAACATACCCTGGCCGAGAAGAAATCAGCACCTGGTTAGGGCAGAAACAATGGAGCAGGGGCACTACCGGCTGTGAGTACTTACAGAGGGTGAAACTCTTGGATGAGGATGCTGGTCAGAGTGGAGAGCTGAAGAGAAGCTTGAGGCACCATCCCCTCACCACACAATTAGAAGTACTTACACTAATACCTCTTATTAAAAAAAAAAAAAAGAAGGGCAAAGAAGAAAGATCCCCACCATTGAAACATATTAGGGGAACAGGGAAGAACAGAATTCATATTCAGAGGAGGACACTTTATTTAAAAAAAAAAAATGCTTCTACCCCAGAGAGTAAGGTGAAATGGCTCTCTGCCTAGAGAGAATATGTAGAACTCAAAAAAGAATTCAAAAATAAAATGAAAGACATTGAGGAAAAACTAAAGAAAAAACTAAAACCATCCAAGAAAACCAAGAACATTATGAAAAAAAAATAACCATTTAGAAAAGAAGGTACATTGTCTCAAAGATGAAAATAAATCTTTGAAAATTAGAATCTGGCAAGCCAAGGAAGCTATGAGACAAAGAAATAACAAAATAGATTATTAAGAATGAGATAATAGAACAGAATGTGAAACATTTCATAAGAAAAACAACAGATCTGGAGAATAGATCAAAAAGAGAAAATATAAAAATAATTGGACAGCCAGAAAATTGTGACCAAAGAGAACCATGACACAATAATGCACAAAATAATCCTAGAAAATTGTCCTGGAGTGTCATGGAGGAAAACTAGAAATAGAAAAAATCTACCAATAACCACCTAAAAGAGATTCTTTGTGGAAAATACATAGGAATATTATTGCCAAATTTTGAAACCCCCAGATCAAAGAGAAAATTTTGTAAGAAACAAGAAAAAACAATTCAAATATGTTGGAGCTACAATTAGAATTGTATAAGACTTATCAGTAGCTACAATAAAAGACCTCAGGTCTTGGAATCATCTCTACACACAAGGAAAAAAACTAGGCCTATAGCCAAAAGTATCATATTCAGCAAAATTATCTATAATTTTGAATGAGGAAAAACAGTTATTTAATGAATTTGCAATTTTTCAGGACTTTCTGTCAATCAAACCCAAACTCAGCAAAAAAAAAAAAAATGTAACATATGAGAACCAATAACAAAGCAATTTTAAGGAACTCAATATAGACAAACAGTTTAGATGTGGACAAATTATATATTTATTTATTTTTACATGGGAAATGTAGACTTTATATTTAAGATTTACATCAATAATAGGGTAAGCTAAAAAGAAAGATTGATAGTGTAAAAGTAAAAATAGTAATCATATTATACAAATGAAGTGCAGAATAAATACAGAGGCATTGGGGAGAAGGAGGGCTCATAGTTCTAAAAAAATCTATTCATATCAGGAATGGGTTCAATAGGCAATTCTGCATATATACCATAAAAGTTATAGTACCCTCCAAAATCTATAAAGAAATGAAGGAGAAGGGATAGGTGGATGAGGAAACAAAGGGTGAGGGAAGAAGATTAGGGAGTGATCTCTGGATGTGGGGGAGGTTAAGTAATAGTAAGCCAAGTTATGGAGCAGAATTTAATGAAAGTGTCAGCAGGGATAGGAAAGATGTGTGTATATGGGGTATGTGTGTGTGAGTCTGTGTATGTATGTATATATCTACATAAAATATATGTTTTCTTAACTAGCTTGCTTGGAGTTAGTGGGGGGATGAAAGGAGGGAAAAAATAATAAGTAAATAAGGTCACAGCAGAAAACAAAAGAACAGTTTATAAGGAAGTAAAGAAAAGAGGCACTTATGAATATAATTTCTTCTACTAATATAATACTTTCTTAAATTGGTATTTGTTGTTAAATATTTTGAATCCTCCCTGATGTTCTCCTGTGATAATGTTCTCTTTTGTTTTGTATTGCTTTTCTGATTTTGTTGTGTTGTTGTTGCTTTTGCTTATTGTTTCTTCAAATAAAATAAATTTTGGGAAAAAATACTTCCTTCTTCCCTCTCACACACAAATTGTGCACCAGTGGCTTAACAACTGCATGCTAGTCTGCACTTGCAATGGAGAGGGGGAAAAACAGTTAGGAAATATGTATAAGCCTCATGTTTCCATGAACTTCCAAGTGGTGATTAAGAAAAATAAAAGGAAATGAAAAATGCCTCCAACCCTGTCCTTTAAATTTGTTCTCATAATATACAGCTACTAATAATCAACACTTCTCTAACACTTCACATTTTCAACACATTTTAATATTGAATGCCAAAGGCAACACCTACTACAGGAATTATTTTCTGTGCCTTAATTCCACTAGTCTGCAAGAATAGTGTAATGAGTTCTGCTTTTTGGGAAGTTTGTTTTTATTTATTAACACACCTTCCACCAAAAATCTCTCTCAAGTTTCACTGAAGAATGGCGGCATCCCTGAGCTCTCCAAGATTATTATGTCAGGGGAATGAACATTTTGGCAGGACCTGTCAAGTTTTAAGTAGAGAGCTGGCAACTATAACAAACTGAATGCCTGTTACCCAGGGACCTACATAGCTAATTTTGAAGAGTCATACTACCAAAGTGTTAACCACCAGGGGATACCTCATGTTGAACTTGTAATCTACTGGAATCTTCATATCTTTTACATATGGATATATGTAAACATATCACTCATCCAGTACATGTAAATTTTTTTAAAAACACAAGAACAGGATTTTCATAATTTTATTTTTCCATTTATATTATGCTTATTTTTATCCATTTATGTGCTATATTTCATAATATTATTTTTGATCCATTGTTGTAGCATGTCAGTTTGGATTTGGATTTTGTCATCCAATGTGTTTATAAGTATCTTTTCCAGTTTCGTGTTATCTGAAAATCTGATAAACATGTAATTATTCTTTCATTAAAGTCATTGAAAAACAAACAAACAAACAACAACAACAAAAACAACAAATAGTGAACAGTATATAGTTAAGGACAGTCCTACAACTCTCCAAACATCTCTTTCTGTATTGACATCAATTTCTTTCTCAATTATTCTTCAGGTGTAGTTGAGCTACAAATTCTAAATTCACCTATGAATATTTTCTCCCCACTTTGTACACAAACATTCTATGAGAGCTATTTCTTCACTGAAATACAAACATTTGCCTACAGCATCCCCCTGATGTACCAAATTAATTATCTTATCAAAAAGGGAAATGAGGTTACTATGGAATAATTCGTTTATGATGAACCCACATGTTGATCAATTTCTAAAGTGTTCAGGCCATATCAATCAGCAAGCAAGTATTTATTAAACTATTACAGTGTACCAAGTACTGAATTCAGTAAGGGAAATAAAGACAAAGAAAAAAGAAAATAGCAAAATAGTCACTGACCTCAGTGGACTTATGTTCTTTTGAAAAAGAACATTTATCTGTTTAAGTTAAAATAAAATAAATACAATGAAATTGCAGGGATAGAGGGAGTAGCAGTTTGGGGTAAGGTGGGTTGAAGAAAGGCCTCAGTTGATGTTAGCTATACTTTGAAGGGAATTATGTATTCTCAAACACAAATATAAGAAGGGATTGTGTTCCAAGCACTGGGGACATTCAATGCAAAGGCACAGAGATGGAAGATAGTGCCATGAGTGAGGAACAGCTAAGATGACCAATTTGACTTGTCCTCCAAGTACATAGATTTTAATATTAGCTAACATTTATGTAGTGCTTTAAGAGTTCCAAAAAACTTTACAAATATCATCTCATCTGATCCTCTCAACAATTCTAAGAGACGGTTGCTATTATTACTACCATTTTATAGAGGAGGAAACTGAGGCAGACAGGTTAAGTGACTTTCCCAGGTTAGTAAATGTATGCTATTGGAATTGTGAATGCAAATCTTCCTGATTCCAGGCCCAGTGTTATATTCATTGTGTCTATTCTGGAAACATAATCTGAAACCAGATTAGGAAGCAAAGTGCTGAAGAAAAGTGTATTTTAACCTATAGGTAAGAAGAAGCCATTGATTTTTTTTTTTTTTTTTTTTGAACAGGGAAGTGAAATGATCAGACCTATGCTTTAGCAATAATACTTTGCAAAAGCTGCAGATACACTTTAGAAAGCAATGAGATCAATTTTATGGGATAAACTGAGTGAATTCTTTCAGAAGGATGTGACTTTGACTTATGCCCTATTTATGACTTGAGACTTTGCAAAAACAAGTTAAACTATAGCTAAAAAGCTGCAGTTGTTTGATTGTCTTCAATGAACATTTCTCCACTGTTTCCCATCACCTTTTAATGAACATTTAAGTGATTCTTAATCTCTTTTTGTTTTTCTTACTCTGAGAGTCTCTGTTCTTTGGAATTACTACTGTCCCATATACCAATGAAAGGGCTTTGGTAACAATTCAGGTGAAAGGTAAATAAGGGCCTCTTTTTCTTAATCCTTTTAAAAGGAGGCATAACTTTTTTGTCTGCTTCTGGTCCTGTGGTATTGTCCTGCTTTCTAGATGTTTTAGGATTCACTGACAATGACTCATCAGTGTGGTTTATCTTCAAATTCTTTTGATATCATTGAATATAGTCAGCTGAAATTGATTCCTCTCACTCTTTCAGAGAAGCTAATTGTTCTCTTACCATATCTTGATTTATTTCACATTTTAATTCTCTGTTAACTACTTACCTTCCTAGTTTCAACAACATTCTCTAGCATAGAAAATAGCACCAAAAGAGAAGCTAAGTAGTTCTCTTTTTTCCTATCATCCTTTATCATCATCCCTTTTATTTCAAGCATCCATTCTATCTCTTATTTGAGTTTCATGTTGTTCCCATAGAGTTTAAAATCCCTTTTGGTTGTCTATAGTATTCATCATCAGTCCATTCTGAATCGCAATTATGCTCAATCACTTGCTGTGAATTCCATTTTCAGAACCAGGCCTTAAAAATCTGAAATAGTTGATGAGTTCACCAGGAACCTGCATCAAATTCCACTTTCTCTTCCTCATTGAAACAATTTATGTTGTTGGAATTTCATCCCTGAGAAGATCATATATTTTTTGAGTTGACTTCCATTATAAAATCATAGACCATGGAATTTTGCCTATCCTTTTCTCTGAACTCTTTGAAACCTCTGGTCCAATATCTAAGGTGCACATGCAATATGCTAAGCTTTCCCTTTTTTTATTAATCATAATCTCCAAGATGTTCCCAGTCCTTTCTACTTTTGTAATCAAAGATGTTTCAGTTCCTTAACTGGTATATAGATTTCCCCCCACCCTCTAGCACTAGATTTGATCTTGTAAAAAATATCTTACAGAAATAGATCAATTCTATTCCTTTTTAATAGAAGTTTTCTTCTTTATAAAATAAGACTCCCAGAGTAGAAAAGAACTTGGGGACTCTCGAGAATAAACTACCTCTTGCTCAGAAATCCCTCAATTGTATACCAAAGTAGCAGTGAACATTAACTCTCTAGGGATCTCAAAATCTCTATAATTTTGTTGTTATGCATCTACAGCAAAAAAAGTTTGCAATGCAATCCCAAATACATGCATGTGATTTATTTATTTATCCCTTTCTCTATTATGCACAACTCTCAAATAAATATCTGTAAATACCAAGGAATAATGAGTTTTTACTTTGTTTGCAAAGGACAGTCCTGAAAGATATCATACCAATAGTGCTAAATAAGCAAAAAACGAACAAACAAAAAATCACCTTAATCTAACAATTTACAACTCAAAAAAAAAAAAAAAAAAGTTTAGTTCCTGGAAGTACCACCTCTTATAAAAGGTTTTTTTTCATATTCCCCCAGTTCTTGGTTTGCCACTAGTTGCATCTCTGCTGCCCCCACAGTCCACCCCACCTCCTTTTACCTATCATTCATTTTATTTTTCCATATTTACTTATATGTGTGTAAACTAGGGTTTAAGCCTGAATATTTGCATAACAATCTTCTTATTGACTCCTGGGGCTCAAGGGAGCTATGAGCAAAAATTCTCTGTACAATTAAGGAAAGTTTTATGCAGATACCCAGTCAATCTCCTTTTTGCATTTCCTTTCTTATGAAACTGTAAGTTTTTGTTGTTGTTTACTCTTTCCGAGGTGTCTGACTGTTCCTCACCCCTATTTGAGGTTTTCTTGGTAAGGATACTGGAAAGGTTGTCCATTTCATTCTCTAGCTTGTTTTACAGATGAGGAAACTAAGGCAAACAGAGTGAAGTAAATTGTCCAGGGTCAAACAGCTAGTCGGAAATGATTAGAATTCAGGTCCTTCTGACTCCAGGTCCAGCACTCTATCCACTGTGCTATTTAGTACAGTAAATGCTTAATTCAATTGTTGAACTAAATTGAACTATTTGTGTACATCCCCCTTCTCTATTATGCACAACCCTTTCACAAGTGACTGTGGACTCTAAAAAATAATCATTTGTAAAAGATTGTCCAATAGATCACTAAGCAATACTAAATGGGGGTGGAGGTGGAGGAGTTCTTAATCTGAATTTTGCTCCACACAGTTTTCACTTCCTGAATTTTACATCTTTCATTCCACCAATGTTAATGACGGTTCCACTAGCATACCTCACTCTCTAAACATCTGTAGGAAACAAAAACCAACTGCAATTTATGATCATCCTAGGATTCCCTTCCTGTTAAAAAAAAAAAAAAAGCCAGGTTCAATTTTCTAAATATATAAAGTTAATTAGAATGGGTATGATGTAGGAGGAGGAAAAGTGGGGGAAGTGGGAAGAGGATCTCTTGGTGATCTGGAAAAACAAGGGTATCACACTTCATCTCACATTCTGAAATGTTATTAGCCCCTCCTCTCCATAAAGAAAGTTAAATTCTTTAGTACTTTACTGCTGCAAATCTATATCACATCCATTCTTACTCAAATGAGGACTTATTTTTGCCTCTAGCCTCCCTCATAAACTGTATGGACCTCAATATTTGGAGCATCATCTAGACAGAAGTACTACCAATAGAAAGAGGTCCATGACTGTCAGGCTTATATTGGATAAGTGGAGTGAAAATGGCAATAAGAAAAAAAGGGAGGAGGCTCTATGTGGGTTCCAGAACAAAGGCTTGTTTCTGGCATGCTACAGATAAGCTCTTCTGCTTATTGAAGATCTTGGAGCTAGCAGCTTTAACTTATTTGAATCCACGGTTTACCAGCTAGGTTGGGTAAATGGAGCAAATCTTCCTTCTCTTCTTAACATGCCAATTTTTCACTATGAAATGATAAGGAGCTGCAATGTATTATATTATACCTGATTTTTACCAATTTTTGGAGTCCCTGGAAAGGTAGAGATGGTTACAGTTAAATCTGAGTGAGGATGTGTTTAACAATTAGTATGCTAAATATTGTTTTAATGTTTTTTAATTTTATTTGAAAAACAAGAAGTCCTGATACTCTCTCCTTCTTGCCTATACTCTACCTTACCCTCCGTCCCTATGAGTCTTTTTGTCCACTCCTGGATGACATACTCTGACTTTGGTGAAACAGTGCCCTCATACACCCACTACATCCAAAAGCAGTCCATTCCATATGAAGATATCTTTATTAATTGTAAAGTTTCTCCTCACACTGAACCTAAATCTACTTTGCAACATTTATCTATTGAGTCAACAGTGGGTCAACAATGACCTCACAGGTCATATGCCTGTGAAACATGGACAGTATACCATCACGATGCCAGGAAACTGAAACAATTTATTTGAATTTTCTTAGGAAGATTCTGAAGATCATCTGGAACGATAAGATACCAGACACAGCAGTCCTTTTTCAAACTAAATTGCCAAGCATTCTAACTCTGCTGCAGAGAGCACAACTCTGTTGAGCTGGTCACATTGTTCAAATGCCAAATGTATGCTTGCCAAAAAGATTATTTTATGGAGAACTCACACAGAGCAAGCACTCACGGGGGGGGGGGGGTGCAGAAAAAATAATATAAGGATTTTCTCAAGGTCTCTTTAAGAACTTTAGAATTGATTGTATGATATGGGAGACACTGGCACAGGACTGCCCAGCATAATGTGCCCTTATCAGAGAAGTTGTTATGAACAAAGCAGAATTGAATTAGCTCAGAAGAAACACAAGATGCACAAAGTTAGAGAAGTCACCCCAAATGTTCATACGGACTATTTGTATCCCCACTATGGCAGAGCATCCTGAGCTCATTTTGGTTTGATTAGCCAGTTGGACACACTAACTTGGATGCTAAAATAGTGATGTCATTTTGGTCCTCTTCAAGAACAAGGGACAACAACCAGTCAATCAACCAATCATCTATTGAGAGTCAAGTAAATATCTTATTCTTAAAAAACAAAAAACCAACATACAGAATACTATAACTCCTTAGATACTTACAAACAACTATCATACCCTATCCCACTTCCAAAATAAGTCTTTTCTTCTCCAAGATTTCTATTTCTTCCAATTAATCTTCATACAGTATGGTCTTGAGGCATCTTATACTGGTGGGGATCTCCCTTTTTCTTTTCTTATTTTCCTTTTGGACTTTCTGTTTCAAGAGAGTTTGGTAACAAGATGACTACACAAAGGAGCAACAATTAACTTCTGTCTGTCATTAAGTGACAAAGAGTAAATCTCCATGTAATATAAGAGAAAGCTACAGAGGTTTACATATATGACTGATCAGTATTTTATTTCTTAAACCCAATTCAATTCCCAGGATCTGCTTTTTGCATAAGTAATAATAAGACAGCATATTAATATTTTCAAAGATTTTATCAAATAGTGCCTAATTTTATTTCAACAATCCTAGGAGGTAGGTGCTTTATGATCCCCATTTTAGAGGTAATCAAATTGAAGCAGACAGATGTTAAATGACCAGGGTCACATGGGTATTAAGTATCTGGGCCTGGATTTGACTCAGATCTTCCTAATTCTGCCCAATAATCTATCTACTCCACCAGCTAGTTTTAGGAGGGGTGGTAGTTTGCAAAGTATACATTTGTAATGCATCTGGGATACTATATAGTATTCACCAAACCAAATTTATCACAATATATAGAACTTCTATGTCCTCCAACACAAGAGAAGAGAAGGGACCAAGATTAGGGATCAGTGTGAATGTATCAGTCATTCTAAAGAGAATAACAAAAATATCTTTCAAAGATTTACATGTAGACACTCTCACCAAAACCCTGCCTTCCTCCTAATTTCCCAATTTCACTTGATCCATTTTACCAGTGACACAATTTGATATTTAGGAGATTTCTTTGGATCTTCCCTCTCCCTCACTCCTCATGTAAGATCAATTGCCATTGTCTCTCCACAATACACCTCCCATTCATCCCCTTATTTCTATGCATACTGAGATCATATGAGTTGAGTTTCTCATTAATTGCTTATATTATTGTATTAGTTCCCTAATTTGCTTCTCTCCTTCTAGACTCTCCCCTCTCAAAACATTCTTCTTGAAGATTCCCGAAATATTATTAATAAAACATTAATCTGGACATATCAAAAAACATCAGTGATTCTGTACCTCTAGGAGATAAAATCATAACTCCTTTGTTATTGTCCAGTTATTTCAATCATGAATGACTCTTTATTACCCCATTTAGAATTTTCTTGGCAAAGATGCTGAGGTTACTTGCTATTTCCTTCTCCAGCTCTTTTTTACAGATGAGGAAACTGAGGCAAAGTGACTTGCTGAGGATCACCTAGCTAATAAGTGTCTGAGGCCAGTAGACAGACGCCATTCTATCTATGTGTCACTTAGCAGCCCTAAAAACTCCTTTGATTCATATTTATTATCTATACAATCTTTTTCTAATCCAAATATTTTACATTATTCTCTTTCAAACATTCTATATTCCAGCCAAAATGACATAGTGAATATGACATAAACTTTTCTAAACTTGATCATTTCCTACCTCCATACATTTGTTCAAGCGTCACCCATGCCTAGAACATACTCTGGCTTTTTAAAGGCAAATGTCTTTTAGAATCTTTATCTTCTAGATTTGTTAAGATAACATATTTATCTATATGTAGGTCAAATCTTGTCCTTTCTATCTTCATAACACAGTTCATTGTGTCCCCATCTCTCCACTCACATAGCCACTACCCTAGTTACAGGCTCTCATCATCTCTCACTCCGATTATCAAAATTGTCTTCTAATTTCCTAATATTTTCCCCATTCCAATCCATTCTCTGCTAAATTGTCAAACTGATTTTCCAAAATACTCACTAAACCATAGTGGCTATTATCTCTAGGACCAAATATAGTTATATGTTTTGGCATTTAAAGTTCTTCACCACCTGGCTCCTTCATACTGTTTCCATATTCTGAAGCTTAAACTCCACAATCCAGTTACACTACATGCCTGTTTGCTGCTCTTCATACACGTGACATACCAGTTCTCATCTCTGTTTCTTTGAATGAGTGGTCTCCCATTTCCACCCCTCACCTCTACCTCTTAGCTTCCCGGACTTCAGTAAAGATGAATATGCCTTCAAAGAAGTTTGTTATTACATATTGTCTCTGTCTTTAGAAAGTAAACTCCTTGAGGGCAGAGAGTGTTTTACCATTTTAATATGTATGTATACACACACACACACACACACACACATATATATATATATATATTTTTTTTTTTTTTGATTGAGTGAGTCATTTAACTTCTGTGTGCCCCAGGCAGTTCTCTAACAATACAAGCAATGGAAGAATTGCTGATTATGGAGGGAGTTTCCACACTCAAACTTCCCTACACTGATAAAATCTCCAGGCCAACTTTTAAAAAATATACCCAAAGGCAGGCACTTAAGGAACAATGTTTCTTGAGATAATTATTTGGTCATTTCATGAGTATAATCAAAGAAATTCATGAAGGTAATTGCAGCTTACCATAAAGATAACAAGTAGCTATTATAGAATTAAAGAATCTTCATAGGGATGTAGACAACCTTCAATAAACATATATGATCATATACCATGATGTAAAGGGATCTAGCCTCTTGCTTGGCCAATAGTAGATACTTGAAAAGGGTCTCTTTTGATATTTGGCACATTCAAGGTATGAAGAAAATCCAGAGAGAATTCTCAGAGCTGGACTGTTTTATTTGCAGAACGGCCAGGTGCCCAGTGTCACTAGATCAAAGAATATGAAATGCCAGGGAGCAGAGTACAAGAAGACTGGAAAGATAGGAGGGAATCAGGTCCATTATAAAATGCATTTATTTTGGTAGATTAAAATACAGGCTCAAGAGTTTTCTTTTACCTTACATATTAATATAAGGGAAAATAGAAATTCTCCCCCTCTGTACCTCACCTCCCAATTTGCTCTGGCTGAGATGCACCCCCTAGAATGTTTAGTTTGTGGACTAGCTACTTCTGGGGAAGCTTAGCTTGATTCTCAAAAGACTTATTAATTTGATATGAATCTGCAAATCATGAATGATTTTTTATTGCTCCCTATGGGAGGAATGAGAGTGAGGGGGCACTCTTCCTCAGCCAAGCAGCATTGTTATCTATGAACATGTGGCTAAAGCCAGGACTTAAATAAGATGGACCTGCGTCTTGAACCTCTGGTTGCCTTTGCTGCTTTGTTTCTTTACTAGGCAAAGATTATCAATGACCCTGAGATGGATATTTCCAGTTTTGGAAGCAACCTTGTGAATCTGAGAGGTCAGAATTCCTGGATTCTTCAGTAAAAGCTGACTGATGAACCTCCAGCACTAGAGAGTATGACTACCTATAGCAATTATTGCTCTACCTTTACTCTGGCTTTCTGTGGAAATCAGGGATGATGAAAAAGTTATTCAGATAGTGTAAAGCTTAGGTGAAACATAAAATGATGATTTGGTTGTACAGTAAATGGCTTCATACTTGATATTTTAAATATCAAACTCCTGGGAGAGTATTATGGTAGTTATGTTATTGCTATTGCTTAAGTTTTTCTGTCAACACATATTTCTTTCTGTGTGTGTGTGTGTGTGTGTGTGTGTGTGTGTGTGTGCTGTGCAGTATTTATTCTTTATCTGTGGAGGAGATAAGTAACTGTTCTGTATCTGATTTATATTGTACATTACGTATCCTTTTATTCCTCCCTTTTGGGAGGAGACCATAGACATGAGCTAAATTAAAGTATTAAACAATTTCCCCCTAGAGCTCTGGTGTAGGTTTGTGAAGAACAAGAATATCAGGAAAAGATCCTAACTTTGTTTTGTGGAGGTAAGGTTTTCTCAAAATTGAACCGGACCTTCATGGGTCCAGAGCAAAGGGAACCCTTAGTGGAAAGGGAGAAGGTCAGTGACCTACCTTCCCTTCCCTCTATCCCAGTCCCTGAGAACATTAAGAAAAATATTACTTTAAGATTATACAAATTTCCTTGATATTACATTATGAGAATAAAAAAAAATGTTGCACTTACCTTATAGTGTCATTGTGAGAATGAAATGAGATTAACACATGTAAAGTTACTTGTAAACTTATCAGCAATATTCTGAAATCAAGTGAGATGCAAAACAGGGAGACATAATTTGTACAAAAGTTATTTCCCATCAGAATGGAAGATAGTGTATGCAGAGTCCAGATGGGATAAGTATTCCCTCCCTATATATGTGAGGCTTTCCAGTTGCTCCTATTTACATGTGACACTCTACTGAAGGCACCAAGCTTCCATTATACTACAGAGTCTCCTTAGATCCATGGCCACTAAAAAGAAATCTCTCTATCTTTCTATATATCCATATCGATACATATCTCTCTCTATAATCTATGTAGAGAGAATGTATAGATAGAAATATGTAGATATGTATATACACATATACATCTATGTAATGTTATAATTTATATTAATTATATTATATATAATATATGACATATATAAATATAATATAATATATAATATATTATTATCAAATTATTATATATTACCACAGAACATTGCTATTTATTATATATTACATATATTAATATGGATATTAAAGATGGAGTTCAAAATTGAATTACCAGAGATTGCATTGGAGAAATTGTATTGTGCTTGTAATAATTCCAAGCTATTTCTTTAAACAAAGAAATTAAGTCTTTTTAACACCAACATTCTTCTAGTAGTGCCATATGCCTACAAATCATAGGATCTAGATTCTCAGAAAAATTAAAATTTCAGGTAACTCATGGGAGAATGAAGAGAAGAGGTTTTACAAATTACCAGCAATGACAAATGAACAACAAGTGGATTAAAAGACAGTACCTAGTACATGTAGGTTAGGTAGAGAAAATGAAATGAGAGAAGTTATAACAGATGAACAAACAACTTTACTACTTAACTGGTCACAATCTTAAAAGACTTTCTGGAGAACATTTTGGAACTATGCCCATATCCTTTGATCCAGCAATGTCAGTACTAGGTCTGTATCCTAAAGAGATTAAAAAAGGAGGGGAGTGGGTGGGTGTAAAAGAACCTATTTGTACAAAAATATTTATAGCAGGTCTTTTTGTGGTGGCAAAGAATTGGAAATGGATAGGATGTCCATCAGCTGGTGAATAGCTGGAAAAGTTGTGGCATTGATTGTAACAGATTGCTATCTGTGCCATAAGAAATGAGTAGCAGGATGAACTCAGAAAAGCTTGGAAAGACTTACATAAATTCATGCACAGTGGAGTGAGCAGAACCAGGAAAAAACTTACATGGTAACAGCAATATTGCATGATGACTGACTGTGAAGGACCCAGCTTTCTTTAGCAGTACAATGATCTAAGACAATTCCAAAGGACTCATGATGGATGACAAATGCTATCCACCTTCAGAGAAAGAAGTGATGGAGTCTTAATGGAGATCCAAAGCAGAAGAATATTTCACTTTATTTTGTGCATATGTGTTTTTTTTTTCTTTTGGTCTGTTTTCTTTCACAACATGACTAATATGGAAATATGTTTTGCATGATTGCATATGTATAACCTATATCAAATTTTTACTGTCTTAAAGAGAGGGAGAAAGATAATTTGGAACTTAAGTTTTTAAAAATTGAATATCAAAAATTGTTTTCATATGTCATTGGGAAAAAAATACATTATCTTAAAAAAGACACTTTGTGGTAATTTAGGCAGTTCACCTATGAAGAATTTAAAGAAGAAAGTGGACTACAATTGCACAGAAGAAATCACCATGTGGATGGGTCAAAATATATACCACTGAAGAGAACACTCACATTGATGAGATCATGGAACCATTATTTTAAGTATGTTATGGGCCATCTACCAATTTGATTCTAAATAATATTTATCTCCTTGCCCAGATCCTAACATGAAACAATTCACAAAAACTTGAAATTCCAACAAGTAGTAAGCAGGAATGAAGCTGGGCAGAGAAGAGTTAAAGTGAATAGGGTGCTGGCACAGCCTGAGACTATTAGCTGTAATCAAAGAACACACACACACACACACACACACACACACACACACACACACACACA
>JAJPUD010005340.1:120554-130985 GCA_023553655.1 Myrmecobius fasciatus
AGAGAGAGAGAGAGAGAGATCCAGAGAGATCTATTGTAAGGTCTGTTGAAAATGATTCAATATTGTACTAGTAATATTGTAATTTTAATGCATTTATTTTCCATGTGTAAAAACAATTGAACAAATACACAAGTGTTGTTGTTGCTGTTGTTTTTTAGTCAGTCAGCAAGCATTTATTAAGCCTTCCTTATATGTGCTAAGCACTGGGATACAAATACATGCAGAAAGATAGTCTCTATCTTCAAGGACCTTATACTCCAATGGAGTGAGACAGCATATGAAAGGAAGCTGAAAGTTAGGATGAGGGAAGATGGAAGGTACCAGTTACCTGGGCAGATTGCAAGATTCTGGAAAGGAATAAGACATAGCTAGCCTGGGAGGAATTTTCTTTTTTCCAATCAGAGGGAGAAGCTGCATGTGAGCGATGAGTACTTAAAACATTTGAATTCTAGGGCTTTATAGTGAGCTCCCAGGTTGAAGAGGTTTCTGAGGGTATAACAGAGGAAGTCTTGAGTGCAACCTGCAGAGGAATGCATAAAAGTCATTTTTAGATGACAAACTATCATTTCAGAGTACAATAGATATTTGTAATGGAACTATAACCCCAATATTTTACATGTCAGAATGGGAAAGGATGAAGGAACCTTAGAAGCCAGCTTCAGCTCCCTTGTTTTTCAAATGAATTGTCCAAGGTCATATAGCCAACCGAGTAGGCATTAAGAACTGTTTTGCTCATTTCGACTCTACACTCTCCCCACTGTTTCCTGTCTTTGAAGAATATGGAATCTACAATAAAGGCCAGTGTATACAAAGAGGAAAAAAGCATGGTCTAGGAGAAAGAGGGCTAGACATATGGTGAGAAGGTCTTCAGTCTGAATTTTGCCAGTAATACTTGATAGCTGTGTGATTCTTTGCAAGTAACCTGACTACTGAACCTCAGTATCCTCATATGTAAAATGGAGATAATAATATTTAGCCTAGCTTCCTCAAAGGAGTTATGATGAGAAAAAAAATGAGATGATACATGTAAAGTTCTTTGTTGATGTTGTTATAATACACCATGTATTCTCCTGTGTTTACTGTGGTCTAAGGGAACTGCCTCCAACAGGGGATTCTATTAAACATAAAAAAGTGACAACTAAAAATGTGTAACACTGAGGAGAAATTAGAATGGAGATTGTAAAGCAGAATAAAGAAAAATCTGCAAAATCCCTGAGCCTATTTGAATAGTTCTAAAGAAGGACTTAGGGAACATGAGTTTTTACCAGATAGACAAAACTAAAAAACTAAAAAACTTTGGTGTGATTTTTTTTTATCTATATGGTAATCTCTAGCTTCCTGCCATTGAAATCATTGACCTCTTTCAAAAATCATGTTATTTGGGTCACTTTTTAAGAATTCAGAACTTCATCAAGAGGAAAAAAAAAATCTTAGCACTTTGAAAAATAGATGACTGAAGGGGAGTATTTTTGGAATTGTCAGATATGTGTCTGACTGTTGAAAAATTCTGTTCATCTTTTGCTTATCATAGTAATTAAGTTAACAAGAGGAAGCATATTAGTTTGGGGTTTCTCTTGAATTCTCAAGTGTCTTCTCTATCATCCAGTATTTAGGAAGCACTTACTGTGTTCCCCCACACTATGAGAGAATACAAGAGAAAGTATAAGATCCAATTTCTGTCCTAGAAGAAATTACAACCTATTGGGGCAAAAAAAAAACTAAAACAGAAAAACCATGTAGTTAAAATATATTGGTGCTGATGTGAGTTCAGGAGAACAGGGCTTGGACTTCCAGTCTTAGAAACATAGGCTATTCCCATCCAGAATACCACATAAATGATTGATAATACTTTCAGTTGCTACTTGGGATTAAATTCATGAAACCACTGGTTAATGAAAATGGAAAAAAAAAAGAAAGAAGGAAGGACTTTAAGAAAAGAAAACTGAGGTATGTCTATTTCATGATCAGTGATCATTTGTCCAGGCCAATATTCAATCCAGGGAATTCAATATTCAGTATTCAATTCAATATTCAAATCCAAGGAACCAAAGCAGGAGGGGTAATGCTAGTATTATAGAAAGAATAGTAGATTTGAACTCAGCTTAGCTGGGGTTAAAATCTGCCTTTGTTTTTTATTAATCATGTAACCTTGGATAAGTTATTTGGTTACCGAATCTCTAAGGGACCTCATAAGGTCTTTAGTCTAACAAGAATGCCTTCTATACCGATGCTGATCGAAACAAGCAGAACCAGGAATACTTTGTACACAGTAACAACAAGATTGTGTGATGATCAATTATAAAAATCTTGGTTCCTCTCAGTGGTTCAATGATCCAAGACAATCCTAATAAACTTTGGATAGAAAACACCATCTGCATCCAGAAAGAGAACTATGAAGATTGAATTCAAATCAACACATGCTATGTTCACTTTTTTTTTTTCCTCTCCCATGGCTTTTCCCTTTGGTTCTAATTTTTTTTCTCCCAACATGATTCACATTTTAAAAGTTGATATATATGTTAAAAAATGCCTTCTATAACCTGATGTCCAGTGTTGACATACTGCTCAGCTCCTTCACAGCAGATCTATTTTTTGCCTCTTTTTGGGTCCCCAATGCTTAATCTTGTGCCTGATACACAGAAGGCATTTAATAAATTATTATTAATTCACTGATCAATTGATAGTACTTAAACATTAGTAAAATGTTTTATAGCCATTATCTTATCTGACCCTAATAACAACTCTATGAGGTTGCTGCAAGCCAGATTGCTCAGTGGATAGAGCGCTAATTGTGGAATTAGGAAGATCTGAGTTCAAAGTAAGTCTAAGGTGCTTATTAACTGTTTGACACCGAAGATCACTTAACCTCTGTTTGCCTTAATTCACTTGAGAAGGAAATGGAAAACTACTCCAGTATCTTTGCCGAGAAAACCTTACATGGGTCACAAAGAGTTGGATACTACCCAACAGAAATTTTACAGATGGGGAAAAAAAATTATGCTCTATGAAATTAAATAACTTTCCCAGGATGACATAGGGGAATGCCAGAGATAAAATTTGAATCCAGAACTTCCTAATCCTAAATCTCACACTTTATGCACAAAAACCATATGACCTGACAAACAGTGTTTGTTTAAAGGTTTCCAGAGAGATAAAAACTTATTACTTCCTCAGACAGCTCATTGCACTGCTTAGATAGCTCTGATTGTTAGGAAATTGTTCTTTCTTACATTGCTCTCTAATCTGTCTCTTTTAAGCTTCTCCTCATCACTAGCTCCCTATTCTGACATTTGAGGCAGAGTAGAACAAACCCAAATATCTCTGAGTCTCAGTTTCCTCTTCAAGGTGTTGCTGTGAGGAAAGTTAATAAGTTGAAAATAACAATACAAACTTCTTTTATTAGATTATTCCCTGTGTAAGGATATTACCAGAGTAAAATCCAAAAGGCTTGTTTTCTTTGGAGAAAATAGTGGATTAAGAGAAGGAAAGGAGGATCTTTGAATGATCACAAGAAGTGACCAGAAAAAAATAATGAAGTGAAAGAGTAATACAATGTATTACAATGTAAACATGCCATAAAAACAACTTTTCCTTCATGTAACTAATTTTCATTCATTCAATAGATCAATTCTTTTTTTCAAAGTTTATTTTTTTTAATTTATGGAATAAAACAAGCATTTCCATAACATAGTATAATAAAAAAGATGATTACATATGAAGCTGCAAGTATATACATATATATATACATATACATATGTATATACATATGTATGCATATATATATAATTATTCTGGATTCAGATAATGTCTTTATATGTTCTTTACTTTTTTAATTTGTGTGTTTAAAATAGTCAAAATGACTCAGTTGCTCAGTCATTCTTTAAACAATGTTGCTGTTACTGAATACAATGCTCTCTTGGCTCTGCTTGTTTTACTCATCATTTCATATAAGTCTTTCAATGCTTTTGGAATCAAGGAAGGCAAAGCATTTATTAAGCACCTACTATGTGGCAGACACAAAGCTAAGAGCTTTACAAATATTATTTTATTTGATCCTTCCAACAACCATGGGAAATAGGGGCCATTATTATTGCCATTTTGTAGCTGAAGAAACTAAAGCAGACTGAGGTGACTTGCCCTGTATCACACACTTAGTAAATGTCTGAGGCTAGAATTGAACTCAAGTTTTCTTTACCCAGCACTTTATGCACTGCATCATCTAACTGCCTTTAGGAGCAGGCAGTTTTTGTTTTTTTGTTTTTGTTTTTTTTTCCAGGATAATGGGAGGGAATTCATCTAAGACACAAGTAGGATCTAAGATTCAGGATCTAAAACAGTGATACTATAGTGGGTCCAGAATGCTCTGGAATCAGGAAGACAAGGTTGAAATGTTGTTCCTGACATATACTAGAGGGAAGGAATTTGACTGCCTCATCACTCTCCCCATCCCAACTATTTAAGCTTATGAGTAGATGATCTGTATTTGTGGAGAGAGTTTACATATCAGGGAGTTCCCCAAGCTAATGAAGAGAAAAGGGATCTACAATGTTTAATATTACAAGTTCTTGTTGCTTCTCAAGTTTCTATTGAGCTGTTCAGGGCTAGCACTCTTTACATTGCTTTATTCATCTAACCAAAATTCACAAGACCACAATTTATTATGGAAAGGAATTTAGAAGCTATCTAGTCCCATTTTTTAAATTTTATATAGAAAAGCTTCATTTCAGAGGTAAGTAGAGTTACACAGAGTCATACAGCTCTTAAATTTTTGGAGCAGAATTTGAATTCTCAGCTTTTGTTTTCAGGATTGAGTGATTTGCACATAATATAAGGATCAAATATCTGAGACCATTTTTGAACTCAGGTCCTCCAGACTCTAGACCAGTGCTCTATCCACTGTGCCTCCTAGCTACCCTAAACTCTCAGCTCTTACTGTCTCCCAAAGCCAGGGCTTTAATCACTTTACCAATTAGCTGCCTTAAAAATGTCTATTTGGCAGAAAGCATACTAGTCTTGGAAAGACTCCTCAAAGTTTTTTCTGTGATTGAAAGATCCTAAGAGTCAATCAGAACTGAGTTTCAGATAGTGGAGTGACTTGTTTAAATTGAAAACAATCGGAAAGATTGTATAAAAACTCACTGACCTTTTAACCCTGATTTATGGAGCAGGGTGAAGAAGGGAAGCTTTCTTGCTTAGGGAAATCTGTATTTGGATATGAGGAATTTTTCCTAACTGAAAGACTCTTTAGAATACATTCTCTGTTGAAATATTAGGGCCTTCAGCACTTAAAAAGAAAGGAAGAAAGAAAAGAAAGAAAAAGAAAGAAAAGAAGGAAGAAGGAAAGAAAGAAAACAAATAGTGGGGGTGGGGAGAAATGCAGTGATATCAACAAATAGATAAAGGAGAAAGAAAACAAAAGAAAATTCAAACAATAATCTTTGTGCCTGGACTTACAAGGGCCTAAATATTATAGGACTCAGATGAAGCTGATGGCTAAAGAAAGGTTATGGAGAGAGAAAAGTTTCTGCAGAAATATTATGGACCAACTGAAAAGGAAAGAACAGATAAGGTGGAACAAGAAATTCTATGTTTTGTTTTTGTTGTTCAGTGGTTTCAGTTATTTATATCTGACTTTCATTTGTTTATGTAGTGGTTTGCCATTTCTTTCTCTAGCTCATTTTACAGATGAGGAAACTGAGATAAACAGGGTTAAGGGACTTGCCTGGAGTCACACAGCTAGTTAAGTGTCTTTGGATATGGGCAAAGATGGATGAGTCTTCCTGTCTCCAGACCCTGCATTCTATCCACTGTGTCACCCAGATGCCCTCAAAATAATAGCTCATATTTATATAATATATACTCTATACCAAGCACTGTGCTAAGTGCTTTACAATTATTATCTCATTTGTTCGACACAACAACCCTAGCAGGTAGCTGTTTTTATTATTCTCATTTTATAGTTGAGGCCCAGAGTCACACAGCTAACATGTATTTAAGATCATATTTGAAATCAGGTGCTCCTGATTACAGGGCTAGTAATCTATTCACTATGCCACCTAGCTGCCCTCTAAAAATGAATTAAGCAGTGGAATGAGAGTAAGCTATAACACTGATTTCTGTGTTTGATGATCCAGTTCAAATCATAGTTTTGTGATTATATAGCAGAACTTAGTATAAGTTACTAAACTTCACCAAGTCTTATTTTTTTCCTCTACAAAATAAGGGTAATAGATTAAAATGACTTTTATGATATCCTCTTGCTAAACAGTATGTTGATATTGGCCAGTAAGGGTATGAACATAACATAAGAATCATCTTTAACAATTTTAGGCTTATAAAAGAAGAAATCTTGTATTTTAGAAAGCCTAAGAGTCACAGAGCTAGAAAGGTTTTTAGAGACGTTTTTGGAAATCTTCCTTTTGATTTTTGGAATAAGAAAGCCATGTTTGTATCCTTTGTCTTTCTTTATAAGCCTGGTGGGGGTTGGGTAATCTAAAGAACCAGCTGTGGACAGGGAAACATTTTCCTGGATAGGAGAAAAGAGCAACTGATGCTCTCTTTTCATTTTGCAGGACTGAAGGGAATGTAGTCCTTCTGGAAGACTGAGATAGAACTGCTGCTTCGGTGTTCAAGTTGCCATGTGTGTGTTCCACCTTTCCTCTTCTGCCCTCGGTTTTCTAAGATCTGAAATTTAATGAGAAGAAATATGGAAAGGCATTGATATCAATTTCTCACCTTTATATTCCTAGGAGTGAGGTTGAGCTCCACTTACTTCCACGGTAATGTCTTCCTGGTAAAAAGTGGGGTTAGCTAGATAATGGGAGCAGGAAATCACACAGGGGAACATCTGACACCTAGCTAAGAGTGTGCAGTGGGGTCAACAGGCTGATGCAGGGAAGATAGCAAGAGCAAACTATTTTATTAGTTGTCCTGGGATTTAAAGGTACCTCTTTCACTGCCCAAACACTGTAAGCTGGATCAGCTTCAGTTCACACTATCAGAGTATGATAACTCTCCTGTTCATACAAGGTAGCTTGCTAATCCTAATAGAGGTCACCACCAAAGAGTTTACCAACTTAGAGTTTCAGTCCTATTCTAAAGAGCACCCTAGCAAGATGCTGAGGATAAATCTCATAGCTTTGCAGTGTCAGATCACTAAGGCTGACTATTCTCTTTCTTCCTTTCCTTCTAAGGCCAATTAGTTTGCTATGTGTCTTCACTAATTAAAGCCAGACTTCATTTATCCCTAAAATGTTTTGAATGAAGAAGATTAATGTGAGAGTAACCTTTTTTCCAAAAGAGGGAATTGAGGAAAGACAGGCCCCCTTCTCGTTGACATGGTTTCAAGGAGGAGGTGATCTTGAAGTCTTGGTGAAATGACTAGTGCCAGTTTAAAAAAAAAAAAAAAAGACAAAAGACACTTGGTCCCAAAAAAGGGAAGTGTGAGAAGAATATTTCAGAATAAGACAGCAGCCACCCAGGAAGGCCTCCCTCATGATCTGGAATGACAGATGAGCTGTAAGTGAGCTTGTCTGGCCAAATTAGGAAAAGATTAAGGTCACCCTATATTTGCCTCTTCTGTGAGAGAGATTTTCTATCTGTGTGTGTGCCTGTGTGTATATGCATGGATGCATGATGTTACTTGTAAGACTGGTTGGATTTATTTATTGACAGATTTATTTATTTTTTAAATATTTTCATTCTTATCCTGAGCTTAACAATACTCAACAAATCTACACATTTCAATATATGAAGAGCAACAATAAATATTGGATATATGTGAACTTCTGTTCATGTAGTTTTTTAAATGTCTGTTAAGCTTAACAAGATAGTAACAGACTTGTCCCATTTGTGTTCTTTCTGAATTTATAATTATTTTTTCTTCTGTATATTGTCTTAATGTTTTATTGATGCTCTTTCTTTATTTTGGGGTTGGCCAGCTTTAAAGTATATTATAAGGAAAAGCCAATGACCATAATGACCTTTTCTTCTCCAGGTTTGGCATTTGGAGATATAAATCAGGATTTGTGAGTCGCCTAAAGCCTTAGGGGGCAGCTTTTGGAAATAACAAAAGCGAGGCAATAACTAGTGGTGTTAAGACTTAGGATGACAACTGCTGTTGATTAAGCTAGTAAGAATTAATTAGTCAGTGTGTTCTTGCAGAAAACACAATCAGGACTCTCTTTTTTCACTGGGAGGTAGGAGTGCTCAGAGAAAGAAAGGAAGGAGATTCATATTTTGGTCACATGCCAGCAGTTTAGAGGTCAACTAACTTTTTCGAGGCAGGATGAAAGCTTTTAAGAAGTGTACTACAGTGGCCAGACTGATGAATCCATTTGGAGACACTGAAATGATGTAATAACAACAGTGTTATTTTTACAGCATCAGAAAAGAAGAGAACAACTTCTCACTGCATTGATCCCCAATAAATCCTAACCAATTTACAAAACTCCAATCTCATGACTTTCAGTGGGGTAGGGTCTCCCCGATTTAAGACAAATTACCTTGACTTGGGAGGAGCAATCGAAAAACCTACTATAATGTCATTTTGAAAAGGGGAATCCAAAATTTCTCTTTTCATCTTTTTAAAGCCACTAATTTTTTTTTTGAGGGCAGGATGTCTTTTTTTAAGAGGAGAAAAGGCAACATCCCAGAAGAAAAGAGTGGAAGAGCAGATGGGTTAGGGTCAGATGGAAAACTAGTCGATTTTTTTAGATTCTGAACAAAGCTGTTATATAAATTTAAGATCCTATGCTGTCATTGAGAGGCAGCACCCTTATGTAGGGGATGGAAGGCTGGTCTTGCAGTTAACAAAAACCCAGGCTCAAGTTCTGTTCTGAAGCATACTGGTTGTAGGACTCTTGGCGAATCATGGTCTCATTGCTTCAGAGTTTATCAAAGGCTTCAAATTATCAGCAAGGTTCCCACTGGAATGAGGTGGGGAGTGAAGGGAAGAGGGAGAGAGAACCTATCTTGGGAATTACTTGTGAAGTCACAAGTTCAAACCTTCCCTGACTTCAAAAAACAAACAAAATTATCATTTAACTGGATTAGATGTCCAACTTGGAGCTTGTTTCAAATCTATCTTTTAAGACTGATAAATTTAACTATAAGAAACTTAATTCTCTGGTTTTATGAATCTCAAAGACCATAATTTAGAAATAGCTGACTTTGTTGGTATATAATTATTTGTACAACAATGAACTTTCATTATATACATTTTCTCCTAGTCAATAAACATTTAGCTTCTCTAAAGTTCAGTTTCTTTGGCAATAAAATGGGCAGAATGGTGATTGTATTACCTACACCAAATAGTTGTTGTGAACAAAGGACTTTGTAAACCTTAAAAGTACTACACTAATGTGAGTTATTTATAATTTAGTAAGCACTTAGTATGTGCAAGGAACTGTGCTAGGTCTTGCTATATAGAGATGAGTAAGATATGATTTCCACTCTTAAGAAACCTAAAGTTGGGGCAGCTAGGTGGCGAAGTGGATAGATGACCAGCCCTGAAGTCAGGAGGACCTGAGTTCAAACATAGCCTTAACACTTCCTAGCTGTGTGATCCTGGGTAAGCCACTTAACCCCAATTGCCCTCAGCAGCAAAAAAAAAAAAAAAAACCAAAAACAAAAACAAAAAAACCCCAGAAAAACAAAAAACAAAAACAAAAAAACCTAAAGTCTATTTGGGGTGCTAAAACAGGTACACAAATAACTATAAACCAGACAGAATATGTGTATAAGAAAGAAAAATATGTGTATAGAATCAATATGTGAGGGATCAGAGGAGGACATTACTTCTGTAGGGAAAGGGACAGTGAGGAACCTAGGATAGCTTTTTTAATGCAATAGTATTTTATTTTTCCAATTACATGCAAAAATAGTTCTCAGCATCCATCCCTGCAATATTCTGAGTTCAAAATTTTCTCCCTCTTTCTCCTCCTCTCCCTCCCCAAAATAGCAAGCAAACAGATAGAACCTGGGATATCTTGATGCAGTAGGTAGTGCCTGAGCTAGAACATATACAAGAGGAACACTCTAACAGGCAGAAATAGGTGGGTTTTCAAACTTAGGGTCTAACAACAGCAAATTCGCAAAGACATTCACATTGACTAAGGACTTTAAATAGAAGCTTCTGGTGATGATGAAATTACATCTGAGTGAAACCCAGCCAACTCTGTTTTGCTTCTTGTTCCCATACAGACAGTTCTGCTTCCCTCTCTATTTCTGACTAATGTTTTCATTATTAACTAAATTCCACAACCTTTCCTCCCTAGAACCCTCTCTTACAGTTTTCAGGGCAAATTATTTTCATTTGGTAAAAACATGGGATGGAATGGAGTTCTGGAAAGTACAAAGGCCCAGACTACCCCAGAGCAACAACAACAACAACAACAACAACAACAACAACAACAACAACAACAACAACAA
>JAJPUD010005340.1:130995-157130 GCA_023553655.1 Myrmecobius fasciatus
AACAACAACAACAACAACAACAACAACAACAACAACAACAACAACAAAAAACCCTTCAAATCAGGTAACTCCTGCAATGGTTTCCTTTCCTTTTTATTTTAGTTAAAACAATTTATGATTTCTTTTTATTTTTCCAAAACATGCAAAGATAGTTTTCAACATTCACCTTTACAAAACTCTGTATTCCAATTTTTCCCCCTCTCCTAGAAAGCAAGAAATTTCCATATTGGTCATTCTGTGCAAGAAAAATCAGATCAAAAGTGAAAAAAAACACACATGAGAAAAACCAACTACAACACAACCAAAAAAAAAAAAAAAGAGATGAAAATACTATGCTTTGATCAATGTTCAGTCTCTGTAGTTCTCTGAATGCAGATGGTTCTTTCCATCATAATCACTCCTTTGTTGAAAAGAGCCAAGTCTATTGTAGTTGATCATCTACATAATCTTCTTGTTACTATGTACAATGTTCTCTTAGTTCTTCTCATTTCACTCAGATTAATTCGTGTAAGTCTTTCCAGGCTTTTCTGTTAGCAGCCTCCTCATTATTTCTCATAGAACAATAATATTCCATTACAGTCCTATAAATGGTTTTCTTTCACTATGCTTTCTTCAAATAGCACCTGGCTTATAGTGAGTGCCTAACTCATTGCTTTGACTTGATTTGGGAGATGTCACTGTTCTGTCTGCCAAAAAGCAAAGATATAACGATGTCCTTCAATCTCATCATATCCACAACCTCCCTTTAGACCTTTCTTGTCCTGGGAATCTGTCCCTGATTTTTCTCACTCTAATTATGTTCCTTCCATGAACCAGGAGATCATTGATAGGACAGTTATTACTCAGTTTTGAGTTTTGCAAAATATTTTTCTCACAACTAGTTTGTGAGGTAGGAAGTAGGCAGTTAATACAGCATAGATGGAGTGTGGTATGATATAAAGGGATGGTTGGGCCTATAGTTTGAAAGACCTGAGTTCAGATCCCATCTCTGACATCCATATTACCTGTGTGATTTTGGAAAAGTTGTTAATGTCTTTCATTTCCTCATATGTGAAATGGAGATGGCATGCTAATAACATCTACTTGACAGGCATCAGATGAAATATTATGAGTGTGTGTACATATGTATTTGTATCTATCTACCTATCAATTTTCTCACTGGACTAGATGCTTCATATGTATGTAGTATTTATGAATTTCTGCATACACACATATACACATACATGTTTATACAAAATAGATACACATACATATAAAACAACAGGGTCAAATTACATATAAACACACATACAGGCAAAATTAGACGTTCACAATGTACATGCATATACACATATGCACATGTGAAATATATGCATATATTCACAAAACATTGAGGCCAAATCACACATACATATACATGTTTACATAATGCATATTAAAATTATACATGGGAAAATTAGATATTCACACATATTTACATGTATATGCACATATGCACTGTGAAATATATACATATATTTGTAAAACATTGGGACCAAATTACATGCATATCTACATATATTTACATACATGCATATATAAAAGTATATATATATATGCATATAATTTATATATAGTTGTTGCTTTTGTTCGATTGTTTTTCAGTCATGTCTGACTCTTTGTGATCCAATATGGGATTTTCTTGGCAAAGACACTAGGATGGTTTACCATTTCCTTCTCCAGCTCATTTCACAAATGAGGAAATTAAGGCAAATAGGGTTAAATGTCTCACGAAAGGCACAAATACTGATTACCAGAGGCAGAATTTTCACTCAGGTTTTTTGCCTTTAAGTCCTGTCCCTCGCTATCTCTTATGACATAATAAGTGTTATCATTTCTTTTTACTAAATGTTTATTCTTCCCAACTAGATAGTCTATGAAGTTGGGAATTAGACAGGTGTGTAGCCATGGAATCTTGAACCCATTCCCACCCTCTACTGGGGAAGCAGACCATCAGTGAAAGACTAAGGTGCTCTGATATAATAACATTCTCTTTATTGACACTAAGCATAAAGCCTCTGACTCAACAGACCTTAAAAAGGAGGCAACTCTACCCCGTCCTTCTCTTGTTTTCCCACCTCCAGATCATGTCAGGATTATGGAAAGACTTGTTGGCCTTCCCACACCTCAGCTATATGTTATCTGTGAGCACATGGCTGCTAAAATATACTAGTTGATTTGATAAGGCTAAAACTGTATTTCCAAGCCTTGGCTACTTTTCTGCCTTATGCTTCCCCCCACCATGAATACAGGTAACTCAAGAGTGGAGGGAGCTAGTCTTGGAGATAATCTGATAATTCCAAGTGATCAGAGATCCTAGGTCACTGAATTAGAGCTGATTGTCAATACAGCTGACTACTGACATAGAGTGAGAAATTCATGCTTGAAGATAAAGATTTGGAAGGAATTTTTCAAATAGTGTAGAGTCAAAGTGAAATATAAAATGCTTATTTTGAGAATACTTCAAATTACATCACATCCTGATATTTTAATTATCAACATCCTCAGAGACACACTAGCAGATATGTTGTTGCTTATTAAATTTTCTGTCAATGAACAATTGTGGGTCTTGTGTGTGTTATGCATAGTTTGAGAGTAAAATAAATAACTATGTTATATATGTTCTATGCTATTCATTAAGTACCTTTATATTCCTCCATTTAGGGAGACAAACCCTAGACCTAAGCTTTAAACCATTTCCTCTTGAGGCACCAGGAATGGAGTATAAAGAGCCAAAGAATATGAGAAAAGGAAATCTCTCCTTAAAGGCCAATCTGTCCCAGAATTGAACCCAGTCCATCTGCTTTTATGGGTTCGAAGCTGAGAGTCATACCCTTTGTTGGAACTGCAAAGGGATAGGGTACTGTGTCTCAATTCCCTGCCCTCAGCCCTGGGTATTTTTGTTAAAGATTCTTCTCAAAGACAAGGATGGTGTATCTCATTACATTTGTAAACTGCCCCATCATTCCTTCACCCTAGCCAATATGTGGCATGGAATTTTTGTTTGTTTGCTTTTTTTTTACATGGACGAGTTGCTCTGATGCTTGCTGAGAAATAGAACAAATATAAACATGCTCATCTCTAAAGGGGTCCCACAGTTGAGCCTCCTAGGATTTTCAGTACCAGACAGAATTAGTCAACCATTCCAAAGGCAAAAGAAAAATGAAAATTAAACGTGTGAAACAATATTTCTTCCCTCATATCTGTCCCAAACTAATTCAAAGAGCACGTGCTATTCAGAGTACTCTCATTCTGAAATATGAGTTTGTTATCACATTCCAATCAATACTTAGAAAACTGAGCAAGATCTGAGAAGATGAAGATGGAAATGCTGGATGCACAGCCACCTGTTTTCCTTTGAGAAGCAATTACCTCATTCTTGTCTCTCAGTTTCAAAGAAGGGGGCACATGGTGATGGTGGTGGTGAAGAAGAAGGAAGAGGCTGACATATGACTGTCTGCAATGTGGAAGAGCAGGGACTCCTGGTACTGTTTTGTCTGCACTTAATAAATGCAAATAATTAGGGATAAAGACAAGTTTAAGCTTTGCATAATGATGTAGAAGAAATAAGGGACAGAAATTCCCCTGTAGCTAAGCTTGTGTGGGTCCTTCTGGTTTGATCTACAATACAGGTTTATCTCACTTCACGCACAAGATATATTCCTTAAAAGAGTTGTGTGAATCAAATCCCTCTTTAAATGTACCAGGGGAGCTTGTTATTTAAAGGAGCCCTTTATCCTACCATTGCCTATTTTCTAAGTTGACCAGTTTGTGATTAAATGAGAGAAGGCTTGTGAAAGTGCTTCAATATCTGAAAACCTCTAGACAAATGTAAACCTTTATTATTTACAACAACGTTGGATCTTTTTCCACTAGATTTCTTAGAGTTAAAACCTCTTATTGAATCCCCTCCTGCATCCTTCTCCAAGAAATCATTTGGAGGGATCTCAAATGAGTACAGCAACAAAGGGGAATCTATTGTGGTCCAGATTCTAATTTCTTTAGATGATAGGCAGGCTTTTCCCCAATCCTTTCTGAACTCCTCAGTGCCCCAGAATGGGTTAAAAATTTGTGAGCAGTATTATTTGCAGTAGAATAGCTATTCTCACATTCCTTTTCTCTTCTTTTTTTTGGAGCACCAACCAGCTGGCAACCATTTTAATTTTCCAATATGATTTCCAACCATGATCTGACTTTTTTTCTTTTTGGAAACTTAACAATATTAAAAGCTATAAGCAAACTACTTCTCAGCCTTCATTGGCTTCCAGATTTACTTGTCTTGGCCCTGAATCACTAACATATAATTGGTATCTTCCTCCTTTTAAAGCCAAAGAATTTTTTTTTCCCTGAGGCTTTAAGAAACCTCTACTTCTTGGAGCTATGACCTCAGCTATGGTTAATGGGCAGCAAAAGCTCCTCCCACTCCATCTCTTTTATCTTTTTCATGGTTGAAGATTTTTAAAAGGAAAAACTATCTCCACTAAGTGGAACTTACTTTTAAGGAACTTACTTTGAGTATAGCATAAGCTGAACATTCTCTTTAAGTAAAATGTGAGAAAAATAAAATGGCTCTAAAAACTCTTAATCATCTTTATGGATCCAAATCAGATTGCCTTTTCCTAGGACCTTCTGTGCATGACAAACTACACACACACTGATCATTTTAAAAGGGACTAGGGGTCAGCAGATAGGTAAACATAAATTTAAAAAGGAAATCTTTAAAACAAATTTTGTGCATTTCCTGTTAGTAGCAAATGTAATCTTAGTAGTATTTATAAGCCAAATAATAGAATGAAAGGGGAAAATAACAAATAAGCTGTTTTCTGCTTTCAAAGGGTTAGCAAATCAGATGATGGCACTCTCTCAAGTATATAGGAAGCCCTCTTTTAGTCACGAAATTCTGCAAAACAGTTCACATGTACATACCATCATGCCCCAAACAAGAGCTGTCTTATTCTCATCTCCATATACTGTTGGGGACTGCCTCTGCTTTGTAGGCTGCCTGACCCACTGATAAAGTAAATTATCATCCTGGTCCTGTTAGTAAGCCCAGGACAAGATAGTGCTATGACAGAAATAATATAGGGAATAATGTAGACCCAGGTGTAAATAATTAAGGCCGTAACTCAAGCGAAACATTCCAGTGACATCATTTATCAATGTCACTAGAGTCCCTCAATGGAATTACAGCTTCATATGTAGAATTTAGATATATATTATTTGTTACAATACATGAAGAATGTTTCTATTAAAAATAGACACTCAATATGTTAACTTCAAGGGATTGGGGGTAGCTTGATACAAAGAACTCGGGTGTTGTTTCTTTTTTTTTCTTCTCTAGTTTGACCCTTATATCACCTACCTTCTGGGTGAAATAAATGAAAGCCAAGCTTGAAAGTGACTGGCCTAATTTCAGAGAGAGAGTTCAGAGAACAGAACTCGAGACAAAGAGGGCCAAGAAACAAGCTACTATGTTAGTGGGAGTTAGGAAATAGAAAAGGAGAAACTGTCTAAAAGCTTTCTCCTGAGCTACAGGAGAAGCTGGCATTCTCTTTCTGCAGTATTGATGTATTGTTAATAGATTTCCACAATAAAGAAGCAAAATGTAAACAAGTAAAATTAAAGAACCTCACTATTCTCTCTTAATTGTTTCAAATTCAAGGAGATCAGAATGAGACATAAGTTGAGTCAGAACCCAACTGTAAGCATTCTCAGATCAGAAATGAAGTTAAAGACAGCAAGCCTCTCTAAATAAAAGGAATGGACAGAAACTTTTAGAATTAGTCTCATGATTTTTCAGCTTGCCCAGGTTCAGAAATCCTTTGGAAGTACCTAGCTCCGAGGAGGTATTCAGCAGGAGCCAACTCCTGGAATGACAAAAAATTTATCCCTTCTCTGGGATAATCACTAGGAAAAGACAACAATCAAAACTGGCTTCATTCTATGGAAAATGTACTTACCAGGTATTTATCAAAGGGGAAAGGGGTATAAGCTCTGTTTTTGGATGTTTGCAAATAAGAGCATTTAACAGGCTCTTCTCAGAAAGCAGATAATGGTGCTTAGGCTTCATCCCTATTCTCTTCTATCTTGTTAGTTTAGGATTATGATTTTAAAAAGGGAGAAAGAGAGGAAGGGATGGGTGGAGGGAGAAAGAGAGAGAGACAGAGAAAGAGAGACAGAAACAGAATGATATAGAGAGACAGAGACAGAGACAGAGAGAGGAGAGAGACAAAGACAGGAAGAGACAGAGAAAGAGAAAGAGAGACAGACAGAGAGACAGAGAGACAGAGACAGAGAGATTCAGAGACAGAGAGACAGAATGAGATAGAAAGGTGGGGAGACAGACAGACAGAGAAAGAAAGTGAGAGGCAGAAAGAGACAGGCAGACAGAGAGACAGAGAGATATGGAGGGGAGGGAGGGTGAGAAAGAGAGAGAGAGAGAGAGAAAGAGAGAGAGAGAGAGAGAGAGAGAGAGAGAGAGAGAGAGAGAGAGAGAGAGAGAGAGGCATATAAGTCTTTAACTGCTCCTATAAAACAGTGAGGAAGAGAGAAAAAGGCTTAGGAGGTCAGTGCCCAAGTGTAGACTTGAGAATTTAGTTTTATATTGTTGACGTTAGAATGTAACTTTCATTATGAGAAGGAATTGTTTCACTCTTTGTACCTAGCTAGTTTGGTGCCTAACACTTAGTAAATGCTTAATAAATGCTTGTCGATTGATTGATTTCAAAACAGACTTTCATATATTTTTCTCTAAAAATTTCATGGAGAGATATTGTGGAGGCAGTGGGTACAGAACCAGCCTTGGATCCACAGAGATCTGTGTTCAAGTTCTGGCTGTGTGATCCTGAAAAAGTATCTTGCTGTATTTAGTACCCTAGTCAACCCTAGAAGGCTATAAGCTACTGGGTAGGTGCAGCAGTTTGGATTGGAGGAGTTTTCTTATCTGAGAGTTCACTACGCCAATGAAATCACAAGTTAGGTCCCTAATATCTACATACCAAACTCAGATCCTTTGACTTAGGGAGGACCTCATCTGGCAAATAACAAGATTGACAGTACTAAAGAAAGAGAACCAACAGCTTTATAACTGAAAAACTGGGTTCAAATCCTGTCTCTGAAGCTTATTAGCTAAGTGACTATGGATAAATTACTTAACTTTCCTGAGCTTCAGTTTCCTCATATGCAAAATGGGGAGAGGTTATGCTAGGCGAACTCAGAAAGTTCCTTCCAGTTCCATTTCTATGACCCTTGGATCCTGTGCATTTCTTCTGCTAATCTATTGTGCAAACCTGGATGATTTGGAATGTTTGAGTGATACTGTTGCTCTAGTTAGTTGGATTTCTTGGTTAATTCAGTAAATACAAAATCCTTTGGATTTCAGTTTTTTGGGAAAACATTTCTAAAATGCATTATTAAATTCCTTTCCTGTTTTATTCTCCAGTATATGGCCAATTTTATTTTTTAGGTTATCATTCTGAACAATTTTCACAGGGCAGTACTATACACAAATGGGGTGTGAGAAATTGGGCTGGTTCTATTATTCTTTAGTAACTAGAGAGTATACTTTGGATATTACGCTTTGGACTGAATCTCTGACAGCCTGTTTGACAGACCTCTCTAAGAAATGCTACGAAAAAAAAAAGTTAAACCAATATAAATATTTAACTCTGAAATTCAAAGAATAGCATTAAACTGGGTAATGCACACAACTAAATTGGAGATTACTTCTTTCTCCTAAAAAGTAGAATATATCAGAAAAATTCCTGTAGGGTGAGAATTCCAGTCAAACAGATTTCAGTGAAACATAAGTGTCTTGGTACCGAGGAGAGTACACTAGATTTGGAATCAGAGGACATAGGCTGAAATCCCAGCTGTACCACTCAGTATCATTGTGACCATAGCCAAGTCACTTAACATCCTATGGTCTTATTTTTACCTTTTGTCAAATGAGGGGGTTGGACTAGATGGTCTCTGAGGTCCTTTCAAACTCTAAATCTATGATCCTATGAGCTGCATTCTTTTTCCCTTTCTCAACTTCCCCCTTCATTCCTATTTCCTTCTTATGAAAGGATAAAGTAACCTAGATACGAAAGCAGGTAACTGGGGAAATCTGAATCCTAATGATATATTTATGGCTACTTGAGATTGATAAATAAAAAGTACCTGGTCTGAAATCCCATGACATACCAGTTAATTTAAGTCTTGCAGTGATTACAATTGTCATTTTGTGCCTGAATAGAACTTGTTCAGTTCTATTCACTGCTTTGGGCCCAAGAGTCTGCTTGCTCAAATCCTGGGTCTAAAGAAGAGATAAGCTCTTCTTTGCTCCTTTCCCCATTCAGTTCCCCCTCCCTATCCAACTTGGTATTCTCTTCATCCAAGCAGAAGTGGCTTATAGGTTCAATAGACCCATATTGAAAATGTACTGATTAATCTGATAGGGTAAGGTCAAAGAATAAACACTCTAGTGGCTTAGAATAATAACTTGACTTGGAGAGGGGATGTAAGAGCCTTCTAGAGCTTGGTTCTCAAGGTCCCCTTTAGTGAATTGTGAAGTACTAAAATATCAAGTCTGCACAGTCCAGGAGAGGTTGGACAGTCCAAATAGACTTTACCTGAGCCCTTCTTACATCCCTCTCCCATTTGAACACACAAGGATCATGATGTCACTGCACAATTTTGCTCTATTTATGCTTTTCAGAGGGCAGCATTCTCTCTTCTATCCCTTTTCCATAAAGAAGCTTGATTACCTTGTGCAGACTTATATCAGACAACCTTCTCTCCTTCTATGTACAAGGAGAGAACAGACCCAAGAGAATGCTACTGCAATGGCCTGAAAGTTAATGTACCTCCCTTAGTACCTGACTTACACCCAGGGAGTATTTACACACCTGAAAGAATCAAGCCTATTAGTCCTTAAAAAAATTGGCCACAATTTGCTGCTTTTGAGAAATCTGTCCCTTGTTACCGATTTACATCACTCAGTGGGGCTATGTTAGAAAAACATTATTATTATTAGCAGTAATAATACTTGGCAGCCACTCAGAACATTTCATCAAAGACTCAAAGAGCCCGACTATCAATCAAATCTCCCTTGGCAGGCTCCTGGGAGGTAGGTGGTATTATTTCTGTTTGGCATAAGGGTTAAGTGACTGACCCAAAGCCCCAAGCAACTTAGCCTCAGAACCAGAGTTGAACCCAGGAGACCTGACACCCAGCACCCCCCTCTTACCCCTAGAGCACATTACCTCCCTTCCATCCATCTATCTTAAGGATGTAAGGATAAGTAAAATGTTGGAATGTAAGAAAAGAGCCCTGCTACCCAGCATGTGTACTCATGTTCGAGCCCTTCTGCTATCAACTTGGGGGAAAAAAAACACAAGAAAATTATTCCATTCAGAAATTGGGTTGGTAGCTTCTATTTTCTCCTCCTCTTGCTGTGAACTGAATGCTGCTGCCTGGGGTATGTTTGCACCTGCTGCTTATTCCTCATTTGAAGTCCTGGTTCTCCATTTGTAATCCCTACTTTAGCTACTAATTAGGGCAACCAGCAGATGATAATGGCCCAAATTCTTCTCTGACATCACAGTCATTGAAATCAATATGCTGCCTGCATGTACCCAAGGGTCAGATTTGGCCCTTTGATTTCAAGTAACGAGTAGGTATTAAAGAGAGCCTCTATGTTCTAATTTTACAGCTTTCAGTGGACGATAGTCCCCAAGATGCTGTAGGATTAGAACATGTCTCCTGAGAAACAAAATTTTGTTTTGTTTTGTTTTAGCTGCCCTTGGTGCTTAATCTTTTTTAAAAAATTACATTAAGAAATTGAAAACACCTGATATAAGAACTAGCTATAAACATTTTCCTTCAAGGTAAATTGTGATGAATGCCTCACAGAAGAGAAATTCACTTAATAGAATTCCAAATTAAAAAATTTATGAGTTGGTACAAATTCAGGATGAGAACTAGCCACCAAACTTTAAGTACTGAGGGTTATGGGGCATCATCTTCTCTCTATAACTGTCACCACCCACAACGCTTAGCTATCACAAAGATTCAGGTTACAGTTAAATACAATTAAACTTTTGTAATGAGCTAATTTCTGAGTAATGAGTTAAGTGAAATGACTCTTAGTATGAAATGTTGAACATTGGCATTCACTGCATTTATTTCTTGTGGATGGACATTATGGGATTAAGTGAACCTCTTATGCTGGGTATCACATACTCAAAGATTTTGGGTTGGAAGGGACCTAAAAGTCCTATAAAGTCCAAATGAAGCTCAGGGGTAAAGAGATTGGTCCCAGTTCACACAAATATTAAGCATCAGAGGCACAACTGGAACCAGGATCATCAGACTCCAGAGTTAGTGTTCTTTCCATAAAATATATCCTGAATCCAGAGTGAATAACCTTTCCATGATTTCATACTTTTTGCCAACATTTTGATAGAATAATTAAGTTCATATCTTTATATGCTAATTACTTCCCCCATCTAAAGATAATGTAATGAATGAAACAGGAGTGACTAGATAAAAATATCTGCCAATGCCACCTTGCCTTAGGAGAGATTTCTGATCCATGATACTAGATGTCTTCACCTAAATGATGATTGTAGAAAGGGAAGAGCCCTAGGACAATGATTGGGGAAGGAATACCAATATATAGGGGACTACACCAGAGAAGTGGCTGATGTAATAACAGCGAAGGCAGAGTCATACAGGTAGGAAGATCAAGGAGAAATCTGCATCATGGAAGTCTAGGAAGGAAGTATCAGGAAGTTTGGGTGTTTAAGAGTATTGAATGAAGCAGAATGATCAAGGACAATGAGGACTGAGAAAAGATCTTGTGATTTAGTAACACATTATTGCAAACTATTGAAAGAGCACTTTCAGAGCTAAGTGAAGGAATTATCCTGCCCTGATATTGACAGGACTTCCCCTGATTATTTTGCTGAAATTATGAAACAATTAAACATCTCAGGGAAGATTTCAGTGAGGGTGGAAGATAAAGCTCTATGGTATAGCAAGATGTAGGGGCGAGAAAATGAGTAGGGTTCCTGGCCTTTGTAAGGATAAAAATTTTCAAAATAAAATAAAAAACCAAGTTACCTTTAAAAATCAAAGGGTTCTTGAGTAAGTGTGAAGTCTACAGAATGACCTTAAGGCTCTGGAACTAAAAGATATAGTTGACTTCAGGTCTGGTCAGAGCTATTTAGGGTAAGACCATCTCAAGTTCTCCCTGTCTTAGTGGACCACAGCCCTCTATTTCTGAGTCTGGCAGGCATAGAACAGTTATGTAAGAACATTCCCAACCTACACATACATGCTCCTAGTCAATAATCAATAAACATTTATTAAGCATCTACTATCTTCCAGGAACTGTGCAAAGTACCAAGGATACACAAGCCAAACAAAACAAAACAAAACATTGAAAAAGATATGCCTGGCCCTTAAGGAGCTTACATCTAAGGTAGGAAGATAATACATACAAAAAAAAGCTATACAGAAGGGAAGGGTTAGGTACCCTCTTAGGAAATTTGGTGGAGAAACTAAAGAAGTGCAAAATAAGCATAGCTCAGTGAGAAAAGATACAGTTGTTGAAAGAGTTGTTGTCTCCACTCATTGGAACTTGAGGAGTTTCTATACCTTAAGAATTCTATAGCCATTTATTTCTGGAGCCCATGTTTTCCTCTTCCCCATATCTCCAGGCAGAATTGAATCATCTTTTGTGACAAAGAAAAAAGATTTTAATAATTTTGTTTATTTAATGTTTTCCCCAGTTATATTCAAAACAAAAAAAATTACATTTGTTTTTAAATTTTTTATTTCTAGGTTCTCTCCCTTATCCCACTCACAATTGAGAAACCACATATACAAAACATAAGAAAAAAAATTTAAAAAAAATTTATATTCTTGATTAAAAAGCTACACTTCCTCCCACCTTCACCTCTTCATTGGAAAAGGAAAGAAAAGCAAACTCTATAATAAATGTGTAGAATCAAGAAAATGCATGGTCATGGACAAAAACTATGTCTCAACTGTACTCTGTTCACTCAACAGGAAGTGAGTCAGGAAGTAAGTAATTAACATATTTCATCATGAATATCCTGAAATCATGGTTGATCATTGAGCTCATCAGAGATCTAAAACCTTTTAAAAATTGTCTTTATAAGAAAAAGTTAAGCAAAAGCTACTGATACAAGGACCATGTATAATAACATATAAAACACTTTATCCCTGAAGTCTTTCACCTCTCTTCTGAAAGGAGGGAGATGTTTATTATTTTACCCTCTGGGATCAATATTGTTTTTCAGAATTAATTGGTGATCCTTTACATTATTAAATTTATTATGTACATTGTTCTTCTGGTTTTGTTCATTACATTCTGCTTTCAGATCTCAGTGTCTGTTCACAAAATTCTCAAGTTTCTTTGAATTCCTCATCATTTTCATGTGTATATATGTATATGTATGTGTTTGCTCTTATTCCAAGGACATTTTTATGGGCCACACCCCAGTAGTCATATACAAAGAAAGATCATGGAAATTTATAGTTCAAATCACAGTGTTTGAACTCTAAATCACTGAAATGACTGATTGCATATAGATCAGATCTTATAGAACAGTCTTTTGACACAGCAGGATGTTAGGCTTGGGGCATAAGTAGACAACCATCAAAACTATCAAGGTAGTTGAACACCAAAAAGTGAGATGAATGACACAGCATTTTAAAGTTTTTTAAAAAATTATTTAGAAATTAGATGACTTAGCACAATGCAGAGCTCCCAGGACTGATTGTTTGTACAAGGTGGATTGTAACACATATTTTAGAACATCAGAAGAATGTCTTTACTGAGCTTTTAAAATTATCTCTTTTATAAAAAATAGCCCCTGGAGAACAAATGCAAACATTAAAACATTATGGTATTTAAAATACATAAATCTAGGACTTCACTAGCTAAAACAGCTTAAATAGTCATTAACAATCTATTAGGATGATATCTTAAGAGTGCCTGGAAAAACTCATTAAAAAAAAAATAACCCTGCACTATGTCTTGAAGATCAGTAAACTAGAACTCTGGGGGGGAGGTAATTACCTTCTGTGGAAAAATGCCATCCCTTCTGTGAATAACTATGTTTTGATGGCAAACAGACAGAAAAAAAGGTATTCTAGGTTCTGTTATAAGTGATTTTATATCAATTAATTGCACTAATAGCAGAATCACAAAACGTTAAAGAAAAACATTTTATAAGTAGACAAATTGTGAACTATTGAGATTAAATTAAGTAGTAGCAAAGCTGGGCCAAGAACCTTTATCTGTCTGATGCCAGTACAGTGTTCTTTCTACTTCATCAGATCTGAACATCATCAGAAACAACTAACATTCTGTTTAAGATGTTAGCAGACCACAGTTAGTGAAAGGAATGGATTCTGAATGATGGTAGCTCCTTGAAAATCCAGTGCAATAATCCATGCTGGAATCTTCAAAGCCTGGATGATAGGCCATGGTTTCTAGGTCAAGTTTATAGGAAAAGAGGTATGGTAACTATTCCTATGCATTGAGATTTCAAGAATATAATAATATTTATAATAGCCTTTAGGTAAAAAAAAAATCAAATGAGACTCCTTCAATGCCTTCTGTAACTGAAATTCTTCCTCTCCCCTGCCTCCCTTGCCTCTGGAACCCCACCTCTGCCTTATCTGGTTTGACATTTTGCCAGTTCACTTTCTTCTGAGCCCTTAGTTCAACTAGGCACTGAATAAGCTATGTAACTACTCTGCCAGGTTCTGATGAAAAGGAGATGTAGAGCAGAGTATCATTAGCATCCTGATGATATTCCAATATTTGCATTAAGGAGACCATAAATATTTTTAATTGGAATTCAGAAATTCCTGGTGTCTAACTGGACTTACCCAGGAACTCCATAAAGAAATTTGGCGGAGGTAAATGATGGGAGTAACAGGAGAAGATGGATTGATCTTGGCAGGAGAGAAGAGTTGAAATTAAAAACCACAAGCTCACATAGGTCATGTATTTTTGGTCCATTTTATGTAGGCCTAAATGATTGTATGAAATTGAATTTGACCGATTCTTTTTAAGCAACTTCCAAAAAAAATAGTGTTCTTTGTTGTGCAAAATAGAAAGTATCCTTTTTTCTTAGACATGAGTATAACAAGTATAACAGAATGTCAAAACATTCTAGTTAAAATGCACATTGTCAGAGACTTGGCTTCATTGCTATTATGTTAGATCAGCATGGTATCGAAGAACAATGAAGCAGGAATGAACTCTTCCGGGCCTACTTTGCCTCATTCTAGCACAACACTTTTCTTAGCACTAATTTACCTGATTGACAGCAATATCGGCAGTGGGAAAGAGTATATGGGTGTGATTAATGACAAGCACTGGAAGCTTTTAGGTATTTTTATAAGCATTAAGTCTTTCAAACTAATACTGTATGAGAACCTTTACTGAGATGGGAAACCGTGGTACTTAAAATGGAAATATACCATGTACCATTATGTTCCCAAGCAAAGGCAGCTTTACAACTTTTCTGGAGATAGGTGGCAGTTTATCAATCGGAAAGCCTGACAAGGATGAGAGGCCATTGGAATTTTTTTTTTTTGGGGGGGGGAGAAATCCTTTCTTAGTCCACACTTCCCCCATAAATGCTTATGCATGCAAAGCCCTCATTGATATTGGTGAAACCCTGTCTGTATTAGAAACTGCACTTGGTCCCATACTAGGCAAATGAGATTTGCTGTTAGAAACTAGACAGAAGTGATGGGCTTAAATTCCAGGAGATTGCATTAATGTTCCCATAAATGGAAAATCAAATTGTCATTGTCTTAGAGGAGAAGAAGGGAAAAAAATCTATTTATACCAGACACATCATAAAATTAAGTTACTTCACATAAAATATGAATTACTTGAGTCCCAAGAGAAAAATCATTAAATATAGGCATACACAATGACGTTTTTGACGATGACACAAGAGAAACAAACTCTGGATTTCACTGGGCCATCACAGAGGGAGCTATTTTCCCAATGGAAATCTAATGTTGGGTGCTTTCTTTAGTTTAAGGTGGCCTCTTTCCCTTGGGATCAAGGGGTTTCTTCTACAGATGAAAAGCCCCTGTTCTAATTGCCCTGCCAGCATCCTTCCTTCTTTCTGAGTCCCATTCTGATTACTGCTGCCTTTTCTTACAGCTCAAAAAATCATGGACTGTGACAAGAAAATGGACTTTAAAAAAACTGATCCTACACATAAACTATTTATGTTTTCTAGCCCAGGAAAAAAAATGGATAGAGTAACAAATAGCAGTAACAGCAAATTCAAAATTGACTTTAAATATCAAGTAGAAGATGTGAGAATCACAAACTAGATAAGCTTTGGAACTAAGAGATGCACTCAATGCTTTAATACTTCATATACTCATAGTACCTTTATCTACCTATCTATTATCTACCTATCTTTATGTATTATTTATCTATTTATCATTTACCTACCTATTTATCTATATCATCTATTTCTCATCTCTGTATTTAGAGAAAGGTGGCAGGGATGGAGATGTAGAGACATAAAAAAAGGAGAGGGAAATAATCTTTCATTAGTTCCTCTATCTTATTGAAGAAAAAGTGTAGCAGAGGATGGAAATCCATAGGAAAGGCCTATTACTAATAGAAAAACATTGTTTATATTTTCTGCTTTATTATTGAGTGTTTAAAGCATTAGCAGCTTTGCTAGAATGAAAAGGTTTATATTTCAAGCATACAAGTGGGACCAGGGATTTCAGAGCTACAACGATGATTCCCTCTCCCTTTCCCTCTCCCTCTCTCTCTCCTTTTTCTCTCCCTCTCTCTCCCTTTCTCTGTCTCTATCTCTGTGTGTCTCTATCTTTGTCTCTCTCCATGTCTCTCTCCGTTTCTCTCTGTCTTCTCTTTCTCTTCTTTCTCTGTGTCTCTGTCTCTGTCTTCTGTGTATATGTATGTCTGTCTTTTTGTCTCTGTTTCTGTTTCTTTCCCCTTAGGCAGGTCTTTTAACCTCTCTGTCTCAGTTTCATCTTATTTCAAATGAAGAAAAGCCCATTCTTCCTTTTTTTGATTAAAGCTTTTTAGTTGCAAAACATATGCATGGGTAATTCTTCAACATTGATCCTTACAAAGCTTTCTGTTACAAATCCCCACCCAGTCCCACCCCTCCCCTAGATGGCAGAAAGTCTACTACATGTTAATTATGTTTAAATACTTGACACATTGAATATGTGTATACATATTTTTACAGTTATCTTGCTGTGCAAGAAAAATCGTGTCTACAAGAAAAAAAAATCTGACAAAGGAAACCCAGTGCAAGAAAACATCAATAGAGAGAGAGCATGGAAATATTATGTTGTGGTCCATATTTCATATCCTTCTCTCTGGGTGTATATGGCTTTCTTCACTGAACAATTAGAACTGGTCTGAAGCATTTCATTGTTGAAGAGAGCCATATCCATCAGAACTGATCATCATATAATATTGTTGTTGCTGTGTATATTGATCTCCTGGTTCTGCTCATTTCACTCAGCGTCAGTTCATGCAAGTCTCTCCAGGTCTCCCTGAAATAATCTTGCTGGTCGTTTCTTATAGAACAATAATATTCCATAACATTCATATACCATAATTTATTCAGCCATTCTCCAATTGATGGGCATCCATTCAGTTTCCAGTTTCTAGCTACTACAAAAAGGGCTGCCACAAACATTCTTGCACATGTGGGTCCCTTTCAAGAAGAGCCCATTCTTATACTATACAACTCAGTGAAAACACTAACACCTTAACAAAATTGCAACCAGTCAGCTTATAGGTAGGTATTCATGCCAACTTCAGGGCTCAACCTGGGGGCTTAGGTGGGTGAGTGAATTTACCAGTGACTACTATGGAATAGCTGTTGCCTGTTGGATCCACCTAGGATTTGCCTCCTAGGAGTATGTTGTTATTCAATCCAAAGCATTTCTTATTCTGTTCCATTGTACCCCACTAGAAAAGCAGCTTGAAATGAAAAGGGGAAAGAATTCAGCTGTAAAATTTTACTTGCTGCAGAATTCCATTGCATGTAGCCATAATCCAAGATAAAAACTGAGTATTTCTCTTTTAAAAATGTGATTTATTTTGTTTAATTAATAATCAATCTATTTTCTCTCCTTCCTCCCCTACCTCTCAATGCAAAATAAAGAAAAAAAGAAACCTTTTAATAAATAAGCATAGTAAGGAGGGGAAAAAATTTCACTTTGTGTATAAATATATATATATATGCATATGTTATATATACATATATATCAATCTGTACCCCAAGTCCTTCACCAGAATAGATACTGTAGAATGGGGCCATTGCCCAAATCTTCAAAAAGAAAAGCATATACAAATTATTGCCTAGACAGATTGACTTTAATTACCAACAAAGTACTTGAAGAAATGATTCAAAGCTAGTGAACACCTAGAAAAGGAGGCAGTGATTATAAAAGCCAGAAAAACACATGAGTCATATCAGACTAACCTTTCCATCTAGACAACTAGGTGATGAAGTGCATAGAACACTGAAGTTAGGAAGACCTGAATTCCCTTATTATCTGTGTAACTCTGGACAAGTTACTTGATCATTGTCTGCCTCAGTTTCTTTAATTGTAAAATGAAGATAACAATAGCATATACCTCCCAGGATTGTTGTAAGGATCAAATGAGATTATGTGTGTGTGTGTGTGTGTGTGTGTGTGTGTGTGTGTGTGTGTGTGTAAGACTATACATGCACACACATTTTTATATACAAAGTGCCTGGCACATAGTAGAGGCTATAGATATGTGCCTAGCTATTTGTTGTTGTTGTTATGGATAACAGAGTTAAGATTTGAAGCAATCTTGACAGGCAGAAGAAACTGAAAAAGGATAAATGTAAAGTTTGACATCTGGGTTAAAAAAAATCTACTTCACAAGTACAGAATTGAGGAGGGCTGTGGCTAGACATAAATTTTTCTGTCAAAGATGTGGTCAGTTGTAAAACAAGCTGATCTTAGGTTTCATTAAAAAAGTCCAGTGGCTACGAGTAGGGAGATGATAAGATTGTTCGCCGATCTCTTTATCTGACTACCTCTGGAGCAAAATTTCTATCAGTTTTAGGCTAGACATAAGGAAAGACTTATACATAGTTATTTATAACAATAATAATTGTTGGATAACAATTAGTTATTCAAAAGTGGAATGAGCTGCCTTCAGAGGTAGTGGGTTTTACTTCACTGGAGAAATTCAGTCAAGATACATAGCCACAAGTGAATCATTGTGTAGAGGGATTCTTTTTCAGGTACAGCTTGTGAGCTCTATCATTGCAACATACAATACCTGTATCAATAAGGTCACAGATCTATTGACATTTTAAAGTAAGCTTTGTCAAACTATGTTTAATCTCTCCTCATGTTCCTTCATAGAAATCTAATATGTGTTTTAAAAGAAATGTGCTGCCCTACAAATGAGGAAACTGAGGCAGAACCAGACCTCAAGCACACATAGGTATCTAATAGTAGAGCCAAAGCCTAAATATAAATCCTCTGACTCCAAAACCAGTTTTTATTCCATTATATCACACTGCTTTTGAATGAACTAATATTAATCATTTGATAACAATAACTAAAATCTACATGTCATCTTGAAGTTTACAAAGTACTTTCATATGTGTATATGTCACATATACACACATACATATCTATATTTCTATTTATCTATCTAATTTAAAACTCATAATAACCTATGAAGTAGGTACCTCAGGTATTCTGCCTATTTCAGATACAATTTATGGCTTGGTGATCCAAGCTCCTAGTCTATATATCTGTCTATCTAATTTACATCTCATAACAACCTGTGAAATAGATATGTCAGATATTATGCCTATTTTAGATGTAATTTATGGCTTGGTGACTCACACTTTGAGTTTATAAGTTAGATCTGTTCATGGGGGAAGCAATAAGAATGGGGAAGAGGAAGAGAATAAGTACTTATATAGCACTTACTATATGTCAGGTATCATGTTAAGTGTTTGGAGTGTTCAGGAAGAATTAGCACCTCTGGTGTGAGGGCTTACTGAGTCCTTAACAGAGCTACTTATCCACCTTTGTTGGTCTCCTTGGCACTCAACTCTCACTTGTGACTCTAAGAAACTACATTGTGCACAGTGGCCATACCCTGGTAAAAATTGTTTCAGCAGATGAACTGAATCAGGTTGAGGGTAATTGATAGGCTTCAAACCTGCCACTGAGTTAAGGAGATGTCTACCCCCAAAATGTGAAGATGGTCCCTAGTAGAATGGGCAGATGAAAACAATTCATTCCAATAGCCATGAAGGTGGCTGAAGCATTTACAGCTTGGTCAGATATCAAAGACACCAAAGTCTTGCACCTTTAAATCTTGTGCCATCGCCAGATATCTTGACTTTTGTCCATCACTGAATTTTGGTGACCCTGGAAGAGAGAGTAAAATTGAGGAGTTGATGAATCTCTGCTTCACTTAAATCCAATTCATGTGTAAGTCAAGATATCAGCCATTATTTATTAATTTTTTTCCAAATTTATTTTATTTGAAGAAACAGAATAAGCAAAAAGAAAAACCAGAAAAACAATACAAAACAAAATGAAAGAAAACAAAAGAGAATATTATCATGTGCCCACCAGAACATCAAGAACATTAGGGAGGATTCAAAATATATAACAACAAATACCAATTTAAGAAAGTACATATAAATATATACATATATATATATCTTATCTCTATATATATATTCTATATATATATATAAACAGAAGAAATATTCCTGAGCATCCATCTTTTCTTTATTTCTGTATAAATTATTCTTTTGTTCTCTGCTATGTACCTTATTTACTTTATTCTTTCCCCCTTTTTATCTCCTCCACCCCCAAGCAGGCTACAATTAAGAAAGGATATATTTACTTATATACATATGTAGATATACATACACATACACACATATCTACCTTTCATCCTCCCACTACCCCCAGACAAGCTGCAGTTTAGAAAAGATATATTTATGTATACATATATAGATATATACATACATATACAGACTCACTCCCCACACACATATACATACACATATCTTTTTTATCCCTGCTGACTCTTGCATTTAATTCTGCTCTATAACTTGCCTTGCTGTTACTTAACTTCCCCCCATCCAGGGATCTCTCCCTTGTCTTCTTCCCTCACCCTTTGCTTCCTCATCTATCTATCCCTTCCCCCTTATTTCTTTATAGATTTTGGAGAGTGCTGTAGTACCCTTCATGGTATATATGTAGTATTGCCTTATTGAACCCATTCCCAATGTGAGTAAGTTTTCAGAACTACGAGCTCTCTTTCCTCCTCTAATGCCTCACATTATTCTTCCTCTATTCTTCCTCTGTACCTCATTTGTATAACATAATTACTATTTTTACCTTTGCTCTGCCAATCTTTCTTTTGAGCTTATCCTATTGTTGATGTAAATCTTAAACATAGAGTATACATTTCCCATGTAGAAAAAAACAATTTGTCCATGTTTAAACAATTTGCTCATGTTGAGTTACTTAAAATTGCTCTTTAATATTAGTTCTTATATGTTAAATTTTCTGCTGTGTTTGGGTTTGGTTGATAGAAAGTCCTGAAAATCTGCAAGTTTGTTGAATGTCCATTTTTTCTCATTGAATAGTATAGATAATTTTGTTGGACACAATACTTTTGATTATAGGCCTAGTTCTTTTGCTTGTCTACAGATATGATTCTAAGACCTGTGATTTTTTATTGTAGCTGTCAGTAAGTTTTGTACAATTCTAATTGTAGCTCCAGCATATTTGAATTGTTTTTTTCCTGCTTGATTGTTTGATGTGGGGGTTTCAAAATTTGGTAATAATATTCCTATGTGTTTTCCCTAAAGAATCTCTTTGAGGTGGTGATCAGTGTTTTTTTTTTTGTTGTTGTTGTTTTTGTTTTTGTTTTTTTGGTTTTATTTTGTTTTGTTTTGTCTTTGTTTTTGTTTTTTCCTATTTTTAGTTTCCCTCCATGTTCTATCATTACAGGACAATTTTCTAGGATTATTTCCCGCATTATTGTGTCAAGGTTCTCTTTTTGGTCACAACTTTCTGGCAGTCCAATTATTCTTATTTTTCTTTTTTTGATCTGTTCTCCAGATCTTATGAGATATGTTTTTCTTATGAGATGTTTCACATTCTGTTCTATTTTCTCATTCTTTATAATCTGTTTGTTATTTCTTGGTCTCTCATAGCTTCACTCACTTCCCTTGCCTAATTCTAATTTTCAAAGAGTTATTTTCATCTTTGAGACTATGTACCTCCTTTTCTAATTGGTTAATTTTTTTTCATAATCTTCTTGTTTTTCTTGGGTGGTTTAAAATTTTTTTTTCTTTAGTTTTTCCTCAATATCTTTCATTTGATTTTTGAATTCTTTTCTGAGTTCTATAAATTCTCTCTGGGCTGGGAGCCATTTCATATTACTCTTTGGGGTAGAAGTTTTTTGTTTTTTTTTCACTGAAGTGTCCTCCTCTGAATATGAATCCTGGCCTTCCCTGTTCCCATAATATGTTTCAATAGTGGAGTTCTTTCTTCTTTGCCCTTCATTTTTTAATAAGAGGTAAGCAACAAGCAAACAACACTTTAATAAGTGTAAGCAACAAGCAAACAACAATAACAACAACAAAAGTGAAAATTTTATGCTTTGATCCACATTCAGTTCCCACAATCCTCTTTCTGAATGCAGGTTGCTCTTTCCATCACAAGTCTATTGCCTTGAATCATTTTATTGTTGAAAAGAGTCACATTCCTCACACTTGCTCATCCCATAATATTATTGTTGCTGTGTAATATATTCTCTTGGTTCTACTCACTTCCCTTAGCATCGGTTTGTGTAAGTTTTTCCCAGCTTTTCTGAAATCAACCTGCTGATCTTTTCTTATAGAACAAAAATATTCCATTACATTCATATACCATAACTTATTCAACCATTCCCCAATTGGTGGGCATTTACTCAATTTCCAGTTCCTTGCCACTACAAAAAGAGGAAGCATATAGATTTTCTAAAGTGAAAAACCAAGGACAAATCAAATAATCTTAATTTGCCTATCTGTAAAGTGGGGGTAATAATACTTGTAATCACTTCACAGAGTTGTGGTAAGTGCTAAGTGACTTGCTCAGGATCATTCAGCTAGTGTCTAAAGCTAGATTGGAACTTAGATCTTTCTGACCTGGATTTCAGGCATATCATTCTATTGCAACACTAGCTGTCTTTGGCAATTATTCTTTGTTTTCTTTAGACATGCTTTGAAAACAACCCCTTCTCTTCACTCACACAGACACAATACTAGTGTAGGTTATCATACCCTCATTCTGGGGGACTACAGCAATCACATTTTGGTTAGCCATCCTGCCTTAAGTATTTTCTCATATCAATACATATACTTCATTCAGCTATCTAAATGATTCATCATCATCATCATTGCAGATATTTGCATAGGGATCTTAAGTTTCTCAAAGCATTTTGTATAAATTATTTGATTCTCACAACAACCCTGTGACATGTTATCATTAGTCCCATTTTACTGATGAAAAAATTTAGACACAGAGAGGTTAAATGAACATGCCTATATTCATACAGGTAGTGTGTGTGTGTGTGTGTGTGTGTGTGTGTGTGTGTGTGTGTGTATTCAAACTCAGTTACTCTTTACTCCAAACCTAAATCTCTACATATTGGGTCACCTAGCTGATTGTTGACCTTCCTAAAGCACAGATCATATCATGTCATCACAAACCCCACCCCATCTACTTCCACTCTCACCAAATTCTAATGGTTCTTTATTAGCTTCAGTATTAGAAATAAAACCTACTCTTTGGCTTTTGAATCCCTTGACATTCTGGTCTCCTCTTACCTCCCCAGTCTTATTACACTCCCATTTACATGGTCTATTATCTTCTAGTGATAGTGGCCTTGCTGTTCCTTGCACCTAATTAGCACTGTCTCCTGAGTCCATTCCTTCTCACTGCCTGTTCTCACATTTTTGAAATGTTCTCCCTCTTCAGCTTTAAATATTGCCTTCCATGGCTTCCTTCAAGACTGTTGAACTGAAATCCCATCTTTTGGAAGAGGTCTTTTTGTCCTTTTCCTTTTTTCTACTTCTCCTATTTCCAGTGCCTTCCCTCTGAAATTACCTCCTATTTAGGCTATAAATCTTGTACATATTTAGCTATTTACATTTTTTTTCTTCTATTAAAATGTGAGTTCTTGACAATAGGGAGCATTTTTTTGCTTTTCTTGTTATGCTTAGTACTGGTTTGGTTATCTTCAACCAGAAATTGCTCTAGTAAATCTCAGGCTACTGCTTATGACTAGATTTCTACAGATATGAGTAATAGGATCTCTAACTCCCATACAAATACGCAAGGTATCAAATTAGATTTTACATATGGGCCAGCCTTTATTTTATTCTGTTAAAAACAAATGAGCTATTACAAAGAACTCACTAGAGTTCATAAACAACATCAAAAATCTCCCAAGGGCTCATAGTAGTACAACAAAAATCTATATAAATCTTGTCCCTCTTCTTTAGTAGATTTCTTTTTCTCTAAATGCATACTACTATTCTGTTTCTTGAACTCCTCTCAGAAAAGAACAACACTGAGACTACTAGTTAGCCCTCAATATTCTGGTGAATCCCATTTTTATTTACAAATATTATAGTACACTTGGGGTTTCCACATAGTTAACTCTCTTTTGATCTGATTAATATTTTGATATTACATATTTGATATTCAGATAATAATGACAAATAGCATCTACATCTCCCTCTCCCCCATTTTTGTGGCTTTAGCCTTTTATTTTTTAGCACCAAAGGCCACAAATATGATATTCCTTTACTGTACTTGTTAGTACAGTTAAGGGTTGCTGGTAGTGAATTCATCCTTCACCATTCCTACTCCAGGCCCAGACTTGCTCATAGCTCTGCTCCATTCTTAGGAATTCTCCTTTTTTGGATAGACTAGATAACTAAACTCTCAAACTCATTCCCTTTAACCTATTTTCTCTTGCAAATAACATTTGTATATTTGCAAGATTTGTAAAAGGACAGTTTAGTACAAAACTATTCAGTACCATTTAGTCTCCATTCCCAAAATTTCAGAACAATTCTAAGGCACAGAGAGATCTGTGCTGTGTCCATAAGGAGAGTTACTGTGGAGTAACTAACTTTTGATAAAGTTAGTATTGCTCAGGAAATCCTCCTTATGTTAGAAGAACATATTCTGAATCTCCAGGAAACTTCCCCTCCTCAAATTAGGAGGTTTGACTTTAAGAAGTCAATTATCTAGGAACTCTCCTTGTAAAAAGTTGGGGTTGAAGAGGGGCAGATACTTCCTGAGAAAACTGAAATTAAGGAGAATCCATTGCCTGGTTCCCATGGTTCCTCTCTACATTAGGCTAATGATTGACAGGCACTTCCTTTCCAAAGCAGGGACCATGGATTCACTTCTAGTATGCAAGAATTAGATCTATCTGCCCTTATCATTAAAAACTCTAATCCCACCCTTCTCCAACTATGTCTGCTCTTAACTCTGTTGCCCTCTCAGAATCCTTCCAGAAGAAAGGTAGAAAAATATAAGAAGGTCTATCTTTTTATAAGCTTCAATAAACTTTGGCTCCTCCCACACTGTGTCCCCTGGGAACAGGAGCCAACAAAGTCATCTTGAGCATATCTCCCATCATTTGAAACTCATTCCAGGAGAAATGCCAAAGAGCATATCTGTCTCCATTTACAGGAAGACACAATCAAAATTTCAAACCAAAATCTCACTCCCCTGAAAGCTTGTTAAGGTATTATGAAAACTCTTTATCAATCCTATACTTAAAGATGAGGAAACTGAGACTTAGAAAGGTTAAATTGATTGTTCAGGGATTATATAGCTAGCCCATGTCAGAAATACAATTTGAACCCACATCTAAATCCAGATCCATCTCTGGCTCCAAGTTCAACACTTTATCTATTACTCTATACTGTCTGAATGTTATTGATCTATCCTGAATAAAGCATGAACTTTGAGTTGTTTACCTAGGATTGTGAGAGGTTAAATTGAAGAACTCATTCCCTTTAACCTATTTTCTCTTGCAAACAGCATTTGTATATTTGCAAGATTTGTAAAAGAACAGTTTAGTATAAAATTGTTCAACACCAGAGCCTTCCTTCCCAGAATCCCAGAGTAGGATATAGCACAGAGAGACTTGTGCTATGTCCACATTTGTGCTATGTTGCTAGGGAACTAGACAGTTTCTAGGCACTAGAGAAACACTGAGTAATCTCTGTCAATTAACTTTTTCATTGATGAGTTCAGAGATCTCCCTCCAGTATAATTTATTAAGGGTTCATAAAGGTAGTGAAGCAATAAAATAAATAAAACTAAATATAACTAAATAAAACTAAACTAAATAAAACATCTATCAGTGTTTACACCCATTTTCAGTCTGCATCCCTAGTGAAGAACATTGTATTTAGAAAATAAGATGCCAATGACTGGTAAAGGGATAAGGGGAGGAGAATAGCAAATTTCTTTTAAATTCTGCAAAAGAGTCCTATGAGTTTGGAGGAGAGTGGTGGGGTTTTTGTTTTGTTTTGGTTTTTTTTAGGCATGGTTTTAAAAAAATGTCATTTCAGCAGTGGCTTTACTGAAACCTTTCTTTAGTAAGTACCATAGCATCTGGGGAATTCATTAAAGAGAGAAACACTTGTTTCTATATGCTGGCTGCTGTTCCAGAAATAGGGATGGTAATTAAAAGACTCTAAAAGGAAGCTCAGCTTTCTTCACGGGAGCCAAATCACAAGGATTTTCCTAAAAAGGAATTTTTCTAAAAAGAAGTCAGCCTTTCCTAATCCCTGATGGAGGCCTGGTTTCTGTCTATTATTAAAGAGCAGTAGAAAGCAGAGTTCTAGAACCCAATATTGCAGTCTCAAAGCTTTGGAATTTCATCTTTTAAGGAAAATGAAGTAATCAATATTTTTTCTTCCTTCCTTCCTTCCTTCCTTCCTTCCTTCCTTCCTTCCTTCCTT